>SDVV010004528.1:0-20097 GCA_016164225.1 Gammarus roeselii
GTTCCTGGCTAGGGGCTATTCCTGTCGCCCCTCGAGGTATTTGGTTCCTGGCTGGAGGCTATTCCTGTCGCCCCTCGGGGTATTTGGTTCCTGGCTAGGGGCTATTCCTGTCGCCCCTCGAGGTATTTGGTTCCTGGCTGGAGGCTATTCCTGTCGCCCCTCGGGGTATTTGGTTCCTGGCTAGAGGCTATTCCTGTCGCCCCTCGGGGTACTTCATGGGATCCTTACATGCTGAGCATTCTCTTGCGTTAAGATTTGGTTAGCTGGTGTGGTATCCTCAGATCTGCCGCTAGAAACCCGCATGGTTGAATTAGATATTCTAGCGCTTTCATGCCGTTATATTGATGGCCGTCATCACAGCCACTTGAATCTTGGTGCCATCGTGAAATCGGTCTTGGTACGGTACGTGAGTTGGGTATCGATCGTGGTGATGTAAGCGTTGTGGCGGTGTCACAATCTTTCGCTGCTCATGAGTGAAAAACTGGCTGGGCTCTCAATGCGGTTGAGAACAAAAAAATACAAGTATCACCTTATGGGAACGCAACCTTTTTGGATCCGTTGGTTTTGTAACGATTGGTGTTATTGCAAAGTCCAGCTGCATTTTGATTCGTGACATCGGCCGACGGTTATCTGCCACCTCTCAGGACCGTCGCCAAACACTCTGGTCAAAGACTAAGCTCGAACTAGCTTTGCAACGTGGCAACTCATATGGTATTCAATTAACCGTAAGCATATCAACTTGGAGTGGTTCTGATCAATTGTTTTACGGCCGTGGGAAATAAACGGTGAAGGCATATTTTCACAGCCTTCGGGACTCAAATGACATGGTCTCCAACATGGGCTCCAACGAATTCCACACTGAACGTCAAATATTTATTGTAATAGTGAGACATAATCAAATTCTTTCCTACGTCATATAGCATCCTGCTAGCCGAGGTCACTGCGAAGGAGGCGTTGAGTTGGTTATCCTCTCAACTATATATAAATTTATAATACATTGTCAGAGAGACGCTAGAAAGACTAAAGAGGTTCATATATTCGATGTCAGTGTTGGCTAAGATGCAGTATCTAGATACATTCACAGAGTATTTCTGCCAAAACTTGAGAGAAGAAATTTGACAAAGTAATGGAAACATGAACCTCGAAACTGTATCTTGACCAACACTGAACAGTATACGTTATTCAGATGGTCGCATTAATATGTACAAGTCAACGCAGCACCTTTGAATAACAGTAACTTTTTAACTGCATAGTATTTACTTACATATACAGTTTTTTCTTAACAAATGACCTTAGTACACACAACCTATCTTCACAGGCTGGCTCTAAGTTTACCTTATCCAACGTTAGTGTGTTAAAAGATACGGATTCATAATCCACCTGATGATGGGGCATTTCTCTGAGGCCTATCAACAGATAGTGATACTTGGAGTTGAATCACATTAGAAGCGCTGTAGGATGGTCTATCCCATTAGAAGCGCTGTCGGATGGTCTATTCCATTAGAAGCGCTGTCGGATGGTCTATCCCATTAGAAGCGCTGTTGAATGGTCAATCTCATCTGAAGCGCTGTAGAATGGTCTATCCCATTAGAAGTGCTATAGGATGGTATATCCCATTAGAAGCGCTGTCGGATGGTCTATCCCATTAGAAGTGCTGTCGGATGGTTTACTCCATTAGAAGCGCTGTTTGATGGTCTACTCCATTAGAAGCGCTGTTGGGTAGTCTATCCCATTAGAAACGCTGTCGGATGGTCTATCCCATTAGAAGCGCTGTCTGATGGTCTACTTTATTATAAGCGCTGTCGGATGATCTTAGAATGACTGGTCGCGAGCTGTCCATAATTTTTTGAAATTAGCAGATTAAAATTAAAATTACGGATATCAGGTTCGGCCAAACCACTTTTCGTGAACGTGTCGAGCAATCGAGTGAGGAGATCCTAACGCTCCTGCAAGGCAAATGTGCGCTCCCACTTTCACGAACGGCGGGCAGGAAAGAAGTCCTGTAATAAAAAAAAATAATAATAATAACAAACAGCAACTGTATCACCAGAAGCAGCAGCAGTATTGCAGCAGCAGCTACTTAGCTCAGCAACGCAGCATCAGCAACTCACAAACAGCAACGCAAGAGTAGCAGCAGTAAAGCAGCATCAGCAACGAATCAGTAGCAGCAACAGCATCAGCAGCTACAGCAGCAGCATCATCAACAGCAGAAAAGGCTCCCTGCGAGTTGCTATCAGTTGGGCAAGGCTGCAGGGGCCACAAAGGAGGGCTCCTTCATTACGGAGGATCAAAACTCATTCAGGCGCTTCTTTGGCCCCGCACCGGCCAAGGTAAACAGACGAGCGACGCCAGTTCGACTCCTCATCAAACAGAGACTTTCTCTGTTCCTCTGTTCCTCCCCTTCTTCTCTTCACCAAGCTTCCAATCCTACAGAGACTGCGTTCTCTTCCACCCCTTGCCTCTTCGCTCTTCAGTTCCTTGCAATTATTCGATCAGAGATTTTGTTTCCTCTCCCTTACTCCTCTCTCATCCCCTCCTTCCCACAAATCCGTCATGATAGAGATTTCGCATTTTCCTCTCTCCTTCCTCTCTTTTCTCTTCGCTTTCCTTCCATCGGCCAGTAACCTTGTTTTCCCTTCCCTCCTCTTCTTCTCTTCTCTTTCCCTCCAAACTTGTCAATCTGAAACTCCACCTTCCTCTCTCCTCCCCTCCTCAACTCTCCGTCTTCCTATTTCACTCCAAACCTTCAATCAGAGGCTTTGCCTTCTCTTCTCTCCCTCTTCAGTCTCCGTTTCTCTTCAGTCCTTTCCTTTGCCTTCAGAAGACAATTAATTCTTCGCATTTCGCTTCTGTTCCTTCCATTTTGCAAGAGGCTATGGGAGTGAGGAAGTGGGGAGGGGGGGCAGTCTGCGAGTGGAGATATCACGCGGTGGCGGAGGAGTGACTGCAAATGGGAGTGCATGAATATTTTGCTTGATGTGCTTGGGTGCTTGGGTGTTTGGGTGTTTGGATGTTTTGGGGCTGTAAGAATCAAATTGAGTGACCAAAGACCAACTGGGAAAGGATGTTTACAAGTGTTTTTCAAGTGTAGGAAGACAACAACAGGACTATTGGCCCAAACTAGGTTGACTTTTGATAGCAAGAGGATTAGTTCTGAAGTAGAACGTCTAAGAGAGCTTCGTGTGCCATTTATGTTTTATTTCATAACAACAGGAAATGGAACAACTTAGCTATTTATCGGCGATTTATGTAGAACGTATCGAGCCGCGATTTAACCGTTTCAATTGTATTGCTGTTTACAACCTCCGCTGGAAGCTTGTTCCATTCTTCGACAACTCTATACGTGAAAAAATTTGCCCGTGATGTCGAGTGAGAAACATTTCTCAACGACTTTGTATTCGTTGTTCCTAGTCACTCCGTTTGTATCTAGAGTGAAAAGGCTCGCTCGGTCGACGTTTTCCTTACCCTTCATAATCTTCCACACTTCTATCATGTCGCCTCTGACTCGACGTTTCTCTAGCGAATAAAGATTGAGTTCACAAAACCTGTCTTTGTACGATTTATTCCGCAGCGAGGGGATGAGTTTGGTAGCTCTACGTTGAACCTTCTCAAGTTTAATAACGTCTTTTGTAAGGAATGGAGACCAGAATTGAATGGCATACGCAAGATGCGGTCTAGCAAATGTATTAAATAACTTGAGCATACTGTGTTGGTTTTTGTACGAGATAGTGCGGGATATCATAACTAGCATTTTGTTGCCTTTCTTAGCAGCATCGTTACATTGCTTGCTGATTTGTAAGTCGATACTAATGATGACACCTAAATCTCCATTCGGTGACGGGAATGAGTTTCTTTCCAGACAATGAATATTCGTGTTTGAGGTTATGATGACCTATGTGCCTAACTTTGCATTTGTCTACATTCAATTTCATTTGCCACTTTTCTGACCAATCAACAATTTTGTTCGTGTCTAGTTGAATCTGCTGACACTCTAGTTCAGTTTGCACTTATCCCCCGATCTTAGTTTCGTCTGCAAATTGCTAATCTTTGAGAGTACGTTGCTCTCGAGATCGTTAGTGAGTATTATAAAGAGAACTGGCCCTAACACGGATCCTTGAGGCACGCCGCTTGTAACATTACCCCAGGGAAAGGAAGCTCCGTTAAGTACAACTCGCTGCTGTCTGTCCGTAAGACAGCATTTAATCCAGTTGTTAAGCTTGCTTCAAATACCGATGCTGTGCAATTTATTAACTAGGCGCTTGTGGGGGACTTCATCAAAGGCTTTGTGAAAATCAAGGTAAATGATATTGATTGGAGATTTTGTGTCGTGGATTTCGATTATATTTCTGAAAAATAGTAGCAGGTTTGTAGGACAGGAACGGTTGTGTCTAAAGCCACGTGGGGAGTCACCAATCAATTTGTTTGATTCTAATAATTCTGTAATTTTATCCGTTATCAAACTTTCCATCAACTTGCCAATGACTGAGGTGAGACTAATTGGACGGTAGTTGCCGGGACACTTTTTATCCCCTATTTTAAAAATTACGGTAACATTGGCCTCTTCCCATTTAGAGGGACAGGTGCCTGTGAGAGATTGGGTGAAAATGTTTGATAAATGTTCGGCGATTTCGTTTCTAGTCTCTTTTATAATTCTAGGTTGAATTTGGTCTGGACCTGGAGATTTGGTGACTTTCAATTTATCTATACATTTAATAACTTCGGCGGGGGAAAAGTTCCCTTTGTTTAGGGTTCAAATCGTTTTGCCGCTATGATATCCTCAGGATTAGGAATATCCTGATTCTCTAACGTAAATACAGAGCAAAAATATTCATTCAGTAGAACACTCATTTTGGTGTCGTCCGTTACTAGCTCACCAACATCGATCTCGAGAGGACCTATTACAGATTTTGAATTTTTTTGTTCGAAATATTACTAAGAAATTGTTTCGGATTAGTTTTGGCATTGGCAGCAATATCATTTCCATAATCTTTCTTCTTACGTTTCAGTACTCTCGTCTGCTAATTTTGTATTCATTTTTTGCTACGTCGTCATGTGGATGTCTCGGCTTTATCGAATGCTTTGCTTTGTTTCGTGAATGAATGCGCTGCAATTCTCCTTTCCAGTACTTGGGCTGATAGGCTGCTGTTTGCCTGTTTTTGTGCGGGATTTGCTCATGTTCGATATTTTTAAGCGCAGTCAGGAAATAGTCAAGCGATAGATTGACATCTTGTCCGAAGGTTATATTTGCTTACACCATTGACTCTTTTAATCCATTAAAATTGACTAATCTGAAGTTAGGGACTTTTTCGCCGTTTGTTGATGTTTTCAACTCGAGCTCTATCAAAAAACGGATACAGTTGTGGTCACTAGTTCCGAGTTGTCTCGCTTGCTTCGACGTTCGTGAAATGAGAGTCGCTTGCACTAAATAGGACATCAAGAATGTTGCTACCTCTTGTAGGTGTCTTCGCCATTGGGGTCATGAACTTATCGTCTGCCAAATCAATCAGACTTTGGCCGGTGGCAGTACATTCGTCTGATTCCAAATCAGTGTTGGGGATATTGAAGTCGCCAAGCACAATACTGTGTTGTGTTGTGGAAACATTGACGGGGGTGTTGTAAAGATCGATATCATCTGCAACCTTGCTTTTAGGGGGCGATAGACGAGAGTGATTTGACATTTTATATGTTTACCGACTACTTGGATTGATACTATGTCGGGGTTGTTTTTTGGTTTGGTGAGTGACCGGGAAGAGTGAATTCGCCTGTATAATGCCTGGTGCTCAATTTCATCCACGATTCTTTGATTGCTATTATGTTGATACTTTCATTCAATGCAAGGATACCTGATTCTTTGATTTTATCTCTGAGACTTCTAGCGTTCACGCAGTAACATTTGAGAGTACCGTTAGTCACATTGACTTGATTTGCTTGACATTTTTTGAATTTACTCTGAGGTCTTGTGTCGGAGCCAAGACTTTCGTTTTCGTTAACACGGGTTGTACTAGCGGAGCTGCGACTTTTGCCTCTAACTCGGACTGGATTGATGACAGGAACTTTCTTGCTAGGACCTGTGGTGTTGTTTTGATGAGCACTTGTATTTGTTGTGCATCTCGTGTTGAAACGGGCGGAGGTCGATGTGTCGTTTCGTCGGGTACTGCTGGCGGAGTTGTTGGTATGATATCGTTTACGTTTTTTTACTTATTTTCGTTGACAAGTCCCGCGCCGATGTTTGTACGGATGTTTTCAATGGTATCAAGTCCATTTGTTTTAATGCGAGCCTTGCTGGTGATTCTTTTAAAGTTATAGTATTTTGGGTCGATCATCGTACCCCAATGATCCGAGAAAGAGATTTTCTGGGCTTTGCAGAAAAATGCTAGGCAATTGTTAAGAAAAATCATCTTGCTTAACTTGTTTCTACTTTGGTTCGGATGGGGCAGGATGCCAGTGACATGGAGGTTCACGTGTGAAGGTTTGATGTTGTTTAGCATGGCTTCATACCTTTTCCATGTGGATTCCGTCTTTGACCTCGTCAATTTTAAAATCAGCTTTGCCGAGTATCTTCAGTTGAATTCTCCCTTTTTGCTGATTCGATTTGAAGGATGTGACATTGTAATCACCAGTCACAATAATTTCCTCTGTATTTTGAGAGTCCATTTCATCGGGCAATACATCGAATCGGTTATGGTTATTGGGTTGAAAGTGGTGAGATTGTGGTCCAACGTGTGTTGCATTGTCACAGCGTGGCTGCCTCCTACTATCTACAGTTAAGTATAGTGCCTCGCTATCTTTGACTGAGTTTTCTATCGGCTTAATACGATCGTTTGTCTCAGCGTCTAGAGCCGAAAGCTTCTTGGCGAATTCGGAGTCTAGGTGCACTTGGAGTTCTTTCACTTGATTTTGGGTGGCCTCGACAGTTTCTTTGTTTGCTGCTAATTTGCTGCTTATCAGATCTTTAAATTCGTGAAATTGTTTCAGTACGTTTTCCAAATTTTAATTCAACAGCTATCAATCGGGTATCCGTGTTGACTGTTTCTGTTATGGATAAGGCATTGGATGAGACTGTCTCTGTTGTGGATAAGCCATTGGAGGCGTAACTGATTTGTGTTTTCAGTTGTTTGGTTTCCTCTGCCGTTTGACAAAATTTACAGCGCAAAATCTTGCATTCCCCATTTGAGGGACTGCTACGCAAAGTCCTGACAGAGCCAGAAAAACTTGAGTCATCCATTAGTTCAGGGGCGTACGAGGTGTGGCAGATGCCACATTCTAGCTTAGCCTGAACCATTTTGGACTGTTATAGAATTTACCATTGGGAAAATAGACCGTTAGCTTGAGTTCTATTTTTTGTAATTTCTTGTAGACAGCAGATATGAATGCAATACTATATTTAGATGCAGGATGTGACGATTATGTCGACGATTTGAAAACAGAATTAAAACGGGAATACTACAAAGGAGAGTCTGATGCGCGTATCGTCGGATGCGCGTTTGCGTAAGGTTACTTCCTATTGCGGTATTTGGGTTGAATGCAAAGATAAACTAACTTGTAGCTGCTCCCATCTGCTTCTCAATAAAGGAATGATATCATGATTCTGAGCACCAACCTTGTACCAGACATGACTGGCGGAGTATCAGAAGATGACGCAACAACAATAGAAGTTCAGTAAGTGGGGTGTTATGAAATCGTAGCACGATTCTAAGCTGCGAGATGTAAAGTGGTACAATACAATGATACTACCTGATACAAGATACCTGTGGTTTTGTTACAAAGAACCGGCCACATTTGACAATGTTGAAATCGTATAACCAGTAACATCTTAGAAAACGGTTAATTTGTAGGGGACGATCGGCTATGACAACGGTTGTAGGAGCGCAGGGGAGGAGGGAGAGGCGTGAGGGCACCCTTAGAGAGAGAATAGCATGTACAGTTGCTCCTAGTTTTTAAGTCACAGAAGTTTCCACTTGATTATGATTGATGCAAATGTCATACAGACAAATAATTTTTGTATAACCTGCTGTTACTTTTTTATTCTATTGGAACTGGAGTAATAACAGATACAAAAATTCTATATATCCTTGTTGTTGAACTTCGGCAGTAGAGCTCCCGTGCATTTATTTGATTTTTATTGTAATTGATTTGATTTGATTTGATAATTATCGGAGGCGCGTAAGTGCAAGTTACATCTTATTGCGGGATAGATTTTAGGGTATTGAGTTCATTTGAGATATTTTTCGGTACAAATTCCCCAATAAGTAAACCGACAACATAACATGGACATAATCTTTCTTGATCAAATGGTGGCTGCTTGGTTTATGGTTTCAGGGTTTAGTGCAATGATACTGCCCACCCAAAATTCCTTCGGATCTTTTTACTGCAAACCGATTTAATTTGAAAATGCTTATTATTTGAATACTAATAACACATTAGAATACTGATAAAGACAGGCAGGTACACACGCACCGCTAAAATAAAAGGTAAACGAACCAGAGCTGCATCCTAACAGTGTGTCATTCTAACAGAAGCATCCTAACAGTGCGGAAAAACGTTTTCAAATATAGTTGTGCGATGACAACAACCAGTTGCATTTGAAGTGTAGAAGTCAGTATACTAGTAAATAATTGCTAAGGAACAGACATGTAGTATGGGCACAGCTCTAATAAAAATATAAATCCAAATCAAACCAATTGATCATAAATTATTACACTCGTTTTCACAGTGTTGAAATAGGTTATCAAGACCTTACTATTCGATGATGGCTATTGTAACCATTAACGGCTATTTTGTTGACGCGATGTCCCGCAGATGCGGTACGATGTCCCGTAACAGCGGTGCGAGGTCCCGTAGCAGCGGTACAATGTCCGGAGACAAGTCGAGAAGTCCCGTAGCAGCAGTATTATTTCCAGAGAGAGGGCAGGAGACGCTGCGCACATGGGGCGAGGCAGGGCGAGATAAACAGAAGTGTCTGTCCCCTTAGGCTGGCGACACGATAAAGAGAAGGGTCTGTATCCTTAGGCTTGCACGATAAACAGAAGTGTTTGTATCTTTGGGCTGGCAACACAATAAACAGAAGTGTCTGTATCCGTGGGCTGGTAACACGCTAAACAGACTAGACAGAAGTGTTTGTATCCTTGGGCTGGCAACACGATACACAGAAGTGTCTGTATCCTTGGGCTGACAACACGAGAAACGGAAGTGTCTGTATCCTTGGGCTAGTAACACGATAAACAGAAGTGTCTGTATCCTTGGGCTGACAACACGAGAAACGGAAGTGTCTGTATCCTTGGGCTAGTAACACGATAAACAGAAGTGTCTGTATCCTTGGGCTGACAACACGATAAACAGAAGTGAATTGTATCCTTGAGCTGGTAGCACGTTAAACAAAAGTGTCTGTATCATTGGTCTGGCTACACTAAAAACGGAAGCGTCTGTATTCTTGGGCTGGCAAGACGATAAACAGAAATATCTGTATCCTAGGGCTGGCAACACAATAGACAGAAGTGTCTGTGTCCTTGAGCTGACAACACGATAAATAGAAGTGTCTGTGTCCTTAGGCTGACAACATGATAAACAAAAGTTTCTGTATTTTTTAGCTTGCAACACGATTAACAGAAGCGTCTGTATCCTTGGTCTGACAGCACGAAAAACGGAAGTGTCAGTATCCTTGGGCTGGTAACACGATAAACAGAGGTGTCTGTATCCTTGGGCTGGCAACACAATAAACAGAAGTTTCTGTATCCTAGGTCTGGCAACATGATTAACACAAGTGTCTGTATCCTTTAGCTTTGTTGGAGATCGATGTGTGTGCATATGCGCGCGGTTCGTTGTTGCTGGGTTGTTGCGGGGTTCCCGGCCGGACCCTTTTGCACAAACGGGCTATGGTGTGCGAGCGTGAGTGTGTGAGGGTGTGAGGTGCGTCTTGCCGTCGGCCACCCTACCAACGCTGCTCCCACCCAATTCGCAGGGGGATTTCGGCCTAGTGTCTGTATTTGTATGTCATTCTAAGGAGACTACAAGCCCGCTGAAATTATTTAGGACTGTACTTAATTAATATATTATGTAATCTACAGATACAGCGGATCCAGGACTTTTACAAATCCAACGGATCCAGGACTTCCACGGATCCACGGATCCAGGACTGCTATACTTTGCAGCCTCTTAAGTAGAAGCAGAGGTGGGTCGCGTCCCGCAAATACGAATCCCTTACCTTCGCCTTTATAAGGCAGCTTTCATGAGGCGTCTCTTCTAAATACGCAAACTATTTGCCTCCTATTTTCTTCCGAGTCTTTGATCTGCTAGGTATCGTGACAACATTATTCCTTCTTCCGCCTCTTCCGACTTTCTCCTTTCTTTTATTGGAACTCGCAGCCGACGCGACAAAGAATGGCCTGCATTAAATTTAAATACAATTGCTTACTTTGCTGAAGATTGAAATGGACCTAAATGCCGGGTGTCTTCCACAAGGAGTAAAAAGTAAGCTGCCTTGCATAAACATCCACTGACGATGCTCTGGGCTGGAAAATTACTCTGCGGTGCATATATAAATGATAAAAAGAAGGATTTTCTACAGAATAATTCAGAATCTGAATCTTGTTGGATACTCAAGTTCAAGTATATAAGAATAATTTGTTCATGTTCAATTGTTTGCGCAATGTACCATCGCATAAAAAACTCGAAATGCAAAGCTGAATTTTCACCATAATACATTTCCTTCCAGACAAGCTATTGTTTCGAGCTTTTCTTCAAAACATTTTGTTTAACTTGACCAAACTTGATCAAGAAATTAATACTTGAATTTGTCATTATCATAAACATTGCTCCTGGCAATATTCGCTAACGGTGGTCGAATTTTACATGCGATTACACCATACACCATAAGTCGATCGGCGTTAGATAATGCTGTCAGCACCACAATATTTTCAGCACCATAATATTATCAGGATCATAATATTGTCGGCACCATAATATTCTCCGCCGCATAATATTGTCAGCACCATAACCTTGTCATCACCATAATATTGTTAGCCTCAAAATATTTTCAGAACCTCTGCCTTTAAGCACCACCACAGTCAGCCTCTAAGCACCACCGCAACCTGACGTGCTTCCATCTTTCTCAGCAGGAAGAAAAATTAGTGTGGAAAGAAAAATATAAACAAAATGTTAAAATTCTGTTGATATAAAGGGCTAGATAATTTTCTCCCCATTGACGATATTGTTATAGGTGGCAGTGTGATTATTAGTGATTGCTATTAGTGTTAATGTTTTATTGCTGTTAGATTTGATTACAGTGTCGTCACAAAAATTTGATGTATAATTTTTTTACACATCAAGACCCCAGTGAGAAATTATTAAGTAACAGTGGTCACCATTGAAACCTAACTAAAATACCTAAAAAGCCACAGTTGATCTAAATTTAACCAATTGAAAATAAAGTGTGGTAATATACAGTTATATTCATACCATCACCAAACAAAGTGTACAAATAGCAGCCTAGCTGGTGTGTTGGAGCATTTGACTGAAGCGGAACGAACACAAGACCTCTGGACCGATAACAAGGCAGGCCCAACACAAACCTTTCTCCCTGCTCTCCCCCCTCCACTCCAGGCAACTCTAAGTCAGTGTCAGGCATGAAAATGGGTCGAACATTTCGATGTTTCAGCTGCAATAAGACTTTCTTCGCAGTACATTTTAATGGTGATCCTGACATGGACAGGAACAGAAAATGTGTCCACTGTCATGCAAATATTGCAGCAGAGGCAAAATACATGAATTATGAACGTCACGCTGCAACGCTGGAGCAGACCATAAACATAATGTCGAGGCAGCTGGAAGAGCTGAAATTAAATTTGTCTGCATATACTGCTGGTAGGAGCACAAACCAGACTCACCCACATTCACCAGTGGAACCCCCCCCCCCCATCGCCTTCTTCCCCACTGAATACCCTCCAAGCTACCTCTCGCCGACCACCCCCTCCATTCACCTCCCTTAGCCTAACCCCTCTGACCTCCCGCTGCCCACCCCTCCTTTTACCTCCCATTGCCTACCCCCTCCTTTCTCAGTGAACATCACCCAAGCAACTCCTCGAAGTTCCCTGCTAGCTACTCCATCCCATGTCCTATGCGGACATGCTCTAGGCAACGATAAACAGCCGAAAAGTGGCCATAGCAAGTGGGGAAATGACAGCCAGCAAAGGAATGGCTTGGTACAGGCTAGTGACAGAAACAGTAGAGGAGTTAGACTGCGCCCCATGCACAACAGAAAATGCAGTTCAAAATAAAACTCGAACGGCCCACTAAAGCAGGAAGAAATCGGTTCCGTTTGCTTTCTTGTTGGCGACACTACAGTGAAGCACCGAAACAGGGAGTACAAACAGTGGAAGGCGAATAGGAAAGGGCTCTGTCGTCTTCGTGCCACTGTGCAAACCCTCTCCAACCAAATCACAAAGCTGAGTCCCAAAAAGGACGACCTCATTATGGTTCAATTAGGCTTAGAGACCCTGCAAGTCAAAACGTCTCACCAAATATTTCGTTCTGAAACGCTACTTGATAAATACAAAATCTTATGAAAGCGATAAAAAATAAAACCAGTAACATTAGTATTATTACCGGCATTTGGCCTATGATGAACGCCGAAAACAAGATACGTGACAGGATTAGGTATATCAATCGTGCTGTGGAAAAGATAGTAAACGAAGAAGGACTATGCTGTAGAAAGATTGAACCTGTATTTGAAGGAAAATCTGAACTATTCCAGCGTGATGGACGACATCTCGATGCGCACGGAAAAATGCAGTTCGGCATCCTACTCAGTAATGAACTTGAAACGTTTCACAGCAAGAAATGGTCCATGATGAGCACAGGAAGACGGTCGGGAAACGACGTTACCCAAGAAACGAACGGAAACATAAAACAAGAGACCAAAATTAGCAAAAACAGGAGCAAAATTCGTGCAGCTACCGAGGCAAACAACCGAGAAAAGAACTGGGTCAGGCAGCAGTAGCAACTACGTTAGTGAATCGAGCTACTCACGGCGCAGCTCAACAGAAGACATGTCATCCAAAACTGATAGAAGTGGAAAAATAAAAGTTCTACTGGGAAATGTACAGTCACTAATGCCCAAGATGGATCTTCTTCAAGCTATAGAGAAGCGAACAAATATGACATAGTTGGAATCAACAAATCGTAGCTGGACATGAATGACCGTGATCTCCAGCCAGAAATTGGACTTCAACGACTCAGGACTTTCAGTGTAGACAAGCCTTCTCCAAGCAAGAGAGGAGGAGGATCAGTGCTTCATGTCAGAGAAACCCTTCTTCCAATACTTCGCAGAGCAATAGCAGCAACATCTTATGAGGTAATCCAGGCCGACATTATGCCGACTAATAGGATAATACTGAAAATTCTACTAGTATACCGAAATCCAAGAATAACAGTAGGTGAAGAAGACGTTCTCGTTGACGAATTGGACAATATCATTTCTTCATACCATGAGAGTATCTTGATGGGGGACTTCAATTTACCTGACTTCAATTGGACAACACTGGAAGCTGGATTACGGGGCGACAGGTTGATACAACTTGTCACTAATAACAACCTAAAACAGTATGTGGAAAAAACAACCATACAATTGAATTCCAAATCACAGCAAACCGAACAATGCGAGAATCAGCAAGGTATAACTTCAATTTTCGGAGATCTAATTTTGAAGGCTTAAAGGATGAAATGACAAACATAGACTTCGATTACCAGTTCGATGGCAGGACCGCTGATGAATGCTTTGCGCATCTTAGAAATAAGGTGGTGCAAGCCAGCAAGCGATACATCCCGGAGAGAAAAGTACAGATAAGCAATCCCTTTTGGCTGAATAATGAAGTTCAAGAAGTCGACAAACATTGTACCAAATTCGCAAAACCAATCCAACACCGGAGTCAGAACAAACACATGAGCGAGCTGGTAGAAGAGTGAAAAGAGTGGTCAGAAGCGCCAAAATAAATAAGAAAAAATATGTCGCCAAATCGGCTAAGCAAGATCCAAAAGGATTCTATGCATTTGTGAATGAGAGACGTGTTGCTCGTGACAGCATTGGCCCTCTGCGAAATAGTGCAGGGGATCTAAATCATCCGATGCCGACATGTCTATGATAATCAACGACTACTTTGTAGCCGTCTTCAAAGATGAAAATATTAATACTATTCCAGAAATCGAACTGCTTGGAGAAGTGCAACCGTTGGAAAATATCAACTTCTGTGTTGGTGAAGTAGAAAAATAACTCAGCAAACTGAATATTTACAAATTCACAGGATCAAATGACCTGCATCCAAGAATGTTACGGAGCCACTCCGAAATCATAAGCAGTTGGTTCCCCGACAGAGATCGTTAACAGGTCTATGATTATTGGAAATATTTCAGAAGACTGGAAAACCACAAACATTACAGCCACATTCCAGAAAGGTAGTATTTAAGAGCAGGAAATTATAGACCAATCAGTCTCACATCTCTGGTCGGTATAACCATGGAAATATTACTGAAGAAACATAACATGTCACCTTGAATGAAACCACCTCATCAAGAAAACCCAACATGGCTTCAGAAGCAGACTTAGTTGCCTGTCCAATCTTCTGGACTTCTTTAATAAGGTCACTGACCTTATTAAAGCCATCGATCTTATTTATCTTGACTTTCAAAAAACGCCTACTTAGAAAGGTGGAGGCACTTGACATAACTAGAAATGTGGCCAGGTAGCTCCGAAATTGGGCTACGGGCCGCAAGCAACGGGCCGCAAAAGTCAGTGGGCTACGGTAACATGAGGAGTACCCCAGGGCAGTGTTCTTGGTCCCCTTCTCTTTGTATTGTATATAAATGATCTCGACACCGACATCGTTAGCAAGTTATCAAAATTTGCTGACGACACTAAACTCTGGCACAAGCGAACTATGAGCAAGATCGCATTACTATCTAAGGGATCTTAATAAACTTTTGGAATGGTCTGATACGTGGCAAATGAACTTTAATATTGAAAAATACGCTGTAACGCACATTGGATCCCAAAATCGAAATTTTGTGTTCGGATTAGTAGACCAGCATATGACTGAAGTCGACCAAAAACCAGACCTTATATATTAATCACCAAAGATCTCAAGTGTAAAAACCAAGTGGAAGCTAGCTACAAGAATGGCAATAGAGTCCTTGGCTTAATATCCAGGAAATTCCACTGCAAGTCCAGCGACATCGTGCTTCCGTTATATACTTCAATCGTCAGGCCTCAAATGGAATTTGCAGTACAATATTGGTCCCCTCACCTAGGAGGTGATATACACAAAATGAAACGTATACAGCACCGAGCAACAAAAATGATTCCGGAACTAAGAAATAAGTCATATCCGCAAAGACTCGACGAACTTGAACTGATATCACTTGAAAGTAGACAACTTAGAGGTCAGTTGATTGAAACCTTTAAATACCTAAACGGATTGACTAGAGCTAGCTCTGAGGGCCTCTTTGACCAAGACTACAACCTAAGGAACAGAAATAATGACCAAAAATTGCAGCTAAAACTATTTAGAACGTCAGTGGCCGAAAATTTATTCCCAACCAAGATACCAATATTTTGGAACCGTTTACCACATGGTGGGGTTAACAGTAACAGCATAAACATTTCAAAACAGCCTTGGCAAACCCTGGGAGACTAATCCACCCCTTTACTAAGCATTTGGACCTGTGCCGCCAAGGTGGCAGCAACCTCCGTTGGAGTCTTCATCATCCGGCAGCATCTAGACTGGGCTAGCGGTACTGCAAATTCAATTTTGGAATACTACTCGAATGGACTCTTCAGCCCGTCTCAGGCCTACTACTACTACTACTTCCTTAATATCGTCAACACCATAATATTGCCAGCAGCATTATATAGAAGGACAGATGGATGGTCATCTCTTGTCTTGTGGAGGCCAAAGATTACTTGCGGGCAGGTGAAGGTCAAACTTTAATGTAAGAAGAAAGGTGGCTTGACGTATCTACACACTGATGGAATGTCCTTCTACAGATCTTCCAGCATCTCTTGATGATAATGCTCCTTTTGCCAGAAGCCTGAGTGATGGTATCCTCCCGATACAATGCGGTGACGAAATATCACCAGGTCTCATTTGAATTCTTGGCTTATCAGATATAAGCTGTGTGACAATTTTCGGCCATTTCTCAGCCTCAGAGACCTCAGGCCCACCACTTGAGACGATGAGCCAGTCTCTCTTCTCGTAGGTCGAGTTAGAGTCAACCTCATCTCCAAGAATATGGAAGCGATCCTTCAATTCTCACAGTTCATTGTCCATGGTTTCCGCGCGTGACTGTAGGTTCGTGCTCATTGTCCTTGGTCTCCGCGCATGACTGTAGGTTTGTGCTCATTGTCCTTGGTCTCCGCGCATGACTGTAGGTTCGTGCTCGTTGTCCCTGGTCTCCGCTCGTGACTGTAGGTTTGTGCTCATTTTAAATTGTCTCAGCGCACGACTGTAGGTTTGTACTCATTTTCCATGGTCTCAGCGCATGACGGTAGGTTTGTGCTCATTGTCCCTGGTCTCAGCGCATGACTGTAGGTTTGTGCTCATTTTCCATGGTCTCAGCGCATGACTGTAGGTTTGTACTCATTTTCCATGGTCTCAGCGCACGACTGTAGGTTTGTACTCATTTTCCGTGGTCTCAGCGCATGACTGTAGGTTTGTGCTCATTTTCCATGGTCTCAGCGCATGACTGTAGGTTTGTACTCATTTTCTATGGTCTCAGCGCATGACGGTAGGTTTGCGCTCATTGTCCATGGTCTCAGCGCATGACTGTAGGTTTGTGCTGATTTTCCATGGTCTCAGCGCATGACTGTAGGTTTGTACTCATTTTCCATGGTCTCAGCGCATGACTGTAGGTTTGTACTCATTTTCCATGGTCTCAGCGCATGACTGTAGGTTTGTACTCATTTTCCATGGTCTCAGCGCATGACTGTAGGTTTTTAACCGTTGTAGTCGGTGCATATATCTCTTTACTCTCTCCGGCAGCCACATCCTCAATTTGTTGGACTGCATGTTTGACAGCAGCGATTTTTATTTCTGCTGGAATCACCACTTATTGGAGAGTTTAAAAGGATCGACGCCGAGAAATGTTGAATATTCCTTACCCTTCTTGGTGGCAAAGATATGGTAAAGGCATGAAGTAGCACCAAAGAGAATCAAATTGAAAAAAATTCAAAGTCGCGTTGAACACGGGATGAAAATACGTCAAGTGGAGGTGTAGGCCGGAAGCGCGTATTGACCAACAACACAACAAATGACGAGTAAGTAGACCGAAGAACACAATGATGTTGACTATTTGTCACTGATAGTAAGGCAAATTATCACTGATAGTATGGCAAATTGTCACTGATAGTAAGGCAAATATTCCATCGTAGCTTAACAGTTAATACTCATGTTGTTGGCGTCGTTTCTACTGTGCATATGAAGAGTATTTGCAGTCAGGCCTTCATTTTGTGTCCGCATACGGCAAGGAATCTCAGGAGCTGGTGGCGTGCGTCCTATTGGAACTTCCTTTATAATTTAATAGATCGACAACATATTTATAAGCTTATTTTTTCTTGTAGAATTCATTGTCTGACACATATCCGAACGAATCATACTAGGACTATATGGAACCGTCACTTGGAAGGTATACTTGAAATGGTCCATCGCAATAAGGCTGAAAATTATTTGTGTGTGTAGACAATCAGTATTGTAAACTGCCGACAAGCATTTGCTCGACTATTGAATCAATATATAAATTCCAGGAAGGAAGCAACTCCGAAATAGCAGTAATGTAATTTCCTGTTGAAAACAGAGAAGCATTTAAATTCACGGTAGTTTGACCTGGATATGTTATGCGCAATATCAGACTTTGAACTACCACACAATTTATAGACCACCAAATTGAGTTATCAAGTGTCCGTGGTCTAACTCCATGTATTACTGTACTAAGTCTAACTCCATGTATTACTGTACTAAATACAATTTTTATACCATCGAAATTGACGATTCATGTTGCCGATATTTTAATTAAATGACTTTTTGAATATGTAATTTTATCTGGAAAACTACCCTCTTTTTTGGGCATCGTGTTATACACAATAGGAATGGTAACAATTCGGTCTATTTCTAGCATGAATATTAATCCGTTTAGAGAGCAAACATGCAGATCCTTTTTACTAAAAATAGCGCACCAATACTGAAGAGAACCATCCGCGGTCCCGACGGGTTGATTTAAATGTTTTCGCACAATTTAGCGAGTGGTAAAGTGTTTCCATTACGGGACGGTTGTGAGTGTGTGGCTGTAGTCGCATACTCTGCACACTGGCCACTCTCGGCCACGCACTGCATACTGGCCACTCTCGACCACGCACTGCTTACTGGCCACTCTCGGCCACGCACTGCATACTGGTCACTCTCGGTCATATTGCATGCTAGCCACTCTCGGTCATACACTGCATTCTGGCCAATCTCGGTCTCACTACATACTGGTCACTCTCGGTCATAGTGCATGCTAGCCACACTGCATTCTGGCCACTCTCGGTTACGCACTGCATACTGGCCACTCTCGGTCACATTGCATGCTAGCCACACTGCATTCTGGCCACTCTCGGTCTCACTACATACTGGCCACTCTCGGTCACACTTCATGCTAGCCACTCTCGGTCATATTGCATACTGGCCACTCTCGGTCACGCACTGCATACTGGTCACTCTCGGTCACGCACTGCGTACTGGCCACTCTCGGCCACGCACTGCATACTGGTCACTCTCGGCCACGCACTGCACACTGGCCACTCTCGGTCACGCACTGCATTCTGGCCACTTCTGGCTACGCATAATGGTCATTCTCGGCCACGCACTGTGTACTGGACACCTCGGCCTTACTGCCTACTAGCCATTGTCGGCCACGCACTGCATACTGGCCATTCTCGGTCACGCACTGCATACTGGTCACTCTCGGTCACGCAGTGCATACTGGTCACTCGCGGCCACGCACTGCATACTGGTCACTCTCGGCCACGCACTGCATACTGGTCAATCTCGGTCGCGCACTGCATACTGGCCACTCTCGGCCACGCACTGCATACTGGTCACTCTCGGCCACGCACTGCATACTGGTCACTCTCAGCCATGCACTGCATACTGGTCACTCTCGGTCACACACTGCATTCTGGCCACTTCTGGCTACGCATAATGGTCATTCTCGGCCACGCACTGTGTACTGGACACCTCGGCCATACTGCCTACTAGCCATTGTCGGCCACGCACTGCATACTGGCCACTCTCGGTCACACTGTTTGGTGGTTACTCTGGCCACGCATTGTATACTTGCCACTTTCGGATACGCACTGCATACTGGCCAATCTCTGCCGGTCAAGCACTGCAGAATGGCCATTCTCGGTCACGCACTGCATACTGGTCACTCTCGGTCACGCAGTGCATACTGGTCACTCTCGGTCACGTACTGCAGATTGGCCACTCTCGGTCACGCACTGCATACTGGTAACTCGCGTTCACGCAGTGCATACTGGTCACTCTCGGTCACGCAGTGCATACTGGCCCCTCTCGGTCACGCAGTGCATACTGGTCACTCTCGGTCACGCAGTGCATACTGGCCACTCTTGGTCACACAGTGCATACTGGTCACTCTCGGTCACGCACTGCATACTGGTCACTCTCGGTCACGCAGTGCATACTGGCCACTCTCGGTCACGCAGTGCATACTGGTCACTCTCGGTCGCGCACTGCATACTGGTCACTCTCGGTCACACAGTGCATACTGGTCACTCTCGGTCACGCAGTGCATACTGGTCACTCTCGATCACGCTCAGGGTCCTGGCCACTCTCGGTACCACTTGATCTGCATACTGACGCATACTGACTCACACTCCACATACTGGCTTACATCGGCCAGGTACGGTGATCTGGCCACTCTCTGTCCAATTCGATTTGCATACTGGCCATTCTCGGTCACACTATGCACACTGGCCATTCTTGGTCACACTATGCACACTGGCCATTCTTGGTCACACTATGCATACTGGCCATTCTTGGTCACACTATGCATACT
>SDVV010004529.1:0-20096 GCA_016164225.1 Gammarus roeselii
GTCTGCCCCACCTGGCATCAGCGTCCCTTTTGGCTCTCCTCACCACCCGCTTCACCTCGTTTCTCCTCTCTTTGTACCTTTCACAAGCCACCTCCGACTTCACCTGCAACCACTGTTCAAACGCACCTCTTTTCCGTGCCATCGCCAGCTTGACCTTCTCGTTCCACCACTCGCAGCCTTTCCTCCTGCACCCGCTCACACGGCGCGCACCACACACCTTCTTCGCACATCTCAGCAGCGCATCCCTTAACGTCTCCCATTCTTCCTCCACATCTCTCAGATCCTGTCCTCTTACGTAGTCATATTCTTTCTTCAACGCCTGCTGGAACTCCTCGGCTCTACTTTTCACATTCAGTCCACTCACTTTCACTACCTCTCTTCCTCCTCCCACTCGTTTGTTGCTCTTCCACCTCTGCTCCACCAGTTCTAACAATAGTAAACCCATTCTTATATGACACGCTAATTCTTTACCGGTTCTAACATTAGTCACCCGTTCCAATAGGCCCACTAATGTCCCACAAGTTGTAACATTAGTGACCAGCTCTATCATGACCCACTCACCTGTTCTGTATTGGAAGCCGCCAATTTTTTGAGCAACCACTCGTGATTCAGGGTATATTTTTCAATGGCGGGGCCGAGGGACGACTGAGAACAGCTTCTAAACACCGCCCTCGGCTCCTCGTCCACGCGACGTCTGTTGGCGGCGCAGCACTTTGCCCCGCATCCTTTGGAGGGGCAGCACCGCGGGCCGTAGGGTGATGATGAAGGTTGAGCCACAAGCCCATCACTGCTGCTACCGCCGTCGGTAATTTGGTTGAAGGAAGAAGTAAATTTAAGTAGTCTGCAATAAGAAGATGCAATGTTTAGCAAGATACTGTATCTAGTTACTTTTTAAAAGTATGTTGTCCATATTCACCCACAGAAGTTGGACAAAGTATTTCGAAACTCCAACTAGAGACGGTATCGTGTCAGCCACAGATTGGTTTCACTTAGTACTATCATTCCACATCCCAGACGAGATTACGATATGAAGTTGTACACTTTGTTTCTTGGTACCTGCGATAACTTCACAGCCATATTTTTAACTTCCATACTCTGAACAAAATGAAAATAACATGAAAAAAAACTAATAATAAAAATAAAACTAAGAATATTAATAACTAAAAAAAATCAACGCCCATCATTGGCATAGTAATGCAATTGGCGCAGTTACCTTAACCAATATGTAACACGAGATGTATGAAAGTAACACCACCATAAGAACACAGTTACAAAGTTACAGCACACAATTCAAAAATGAAATGAAGGAGCACATTTTTATACTACTTAGGTGCACTGCAATTCTCTCCATCGTCTTAACAAAGACGAAGGATTTCATTTGAACTCATAACTCGAGTCATTAGACTATGAGCAACTTTCCGAAAGATACTGCAATTCTCTCCATCGTCCTAACAAAGACGAAGGATTTCATTTGAACTCATAACCAGAGTCATTAGACTGGGAGCAACTTTCCGAAAAATACTGCAATTCTCTCCATCGTCTTAACAAAGACGAAGGATTTCATTAGAACTCATAACCAGAGTCATTAGACTGTGGGCAACTTTCCGAAAGATACTGCAATTCTATCCACCGTCTTAACAAAGACGAAGGATTTCATTTGAACTCATAACCAGAGTCATTAGACTGGGAGCAACTTTCTGAAAGAGTACTTTAATCTGAACCGACTGCCTTTCAGCAAAAATCCTGCACGTTGACGTCGACCGTTTGACCTGCATCAGTCCAGTCGTCTCAAGGTGTCCTTATATCTCACTGACAGAATTTTCTCATGATATACGAGCAGAAATTTATTTCCACAACGCATTACAATATATAGGGAAACGACAACTTCTGGAGAGCTGAATTTTAAGTTGGGTTGGTGCAAACGAAAATTTTCCAATCAGCATGTTACCAACTGCCTTTGCCGCCTTGTTTGTTTTGTAACATCCTGGTCATCTCTGCAATCTGCAGTGATGATATGCACATGATATTCAAAGGTGTCCAAATAACTAAGCGAAATACCACTTAGCTTTATCTCAGTCGAGAGATGGTGCTTCGGTCTAACTACAATATAGGTTTTGTTTTGTAGTGTTATCTAAAGTATAGATCATGGGGTTCAGCAAACTTGATAGAGCTATCAAGAAGCTGTTGCAGTGCTGAGAGTGTAGGTGCTGTCATCACCAGTTCATCGGCATAACTCAGATTGATAACACAACAATTGGCGACACGACAACTATGGTTATCACTACTTAAGAGATAACAAATCATCGTTGAGTCGGTTTCGAACAATCCCATCGCACAGGAAATTTCTCCTCTCAACCAAAATACAAGCAATTGAACAATATATTAGGAGAGACTCCTATATTAATTAAATAAATCCTTACTCGCATTTAAAAAGCACTGGCAGACAGGTGAGTCCCTATTTCTCAGTAATACTCAGTCGTTTGAACGTCAAAGCGGATAGCCGCGATAGTTCACACTGACTGTCCGCAGTAGACAAAAATGATCGAAATCTTGCCTGATTAACCCGGTCAAGAACTTTGATACTGAGGTGGCAAGAACAATAGGCTGAAAAATATTCTGAACACATTTCAGAAGAGGAATCACTATTATATGCATTACCTCTCTAGTAGTTCGTCTACATCTATGTAAGAAGAGAGGAAGAGGGCAAGCACCGTAACCGTCTATGAGAGGCTAACTTATACACTTCACCAGGTATGTCGTCATTCCCAACGGCTTTGTTATTAATAAGGCCTTTGTCAATG
The DNA here is from genome assembly GCA_016164225.1 of Gammarus roeselii. Taxonomy (NCBI): domain Eukaryota; kingdom Metazoa; phylum Arthropoda; class Malacostraca; order Amphipoda; family Gammaridae; genus Gammarus; species Gammarus roeselii. The sequence goes on from SDVV010004529.1 coordinate 2,802, forward strand.
TTCATAACCTCTGTCACAGTGATCATTTCGTTGACAGCCATAACATTGTCAGGGGCAGTTTGAACTCATCCTCTATTCACTTCCGTGCCAACAGAATTCAAAATATCTCAAAAATGCTCCCTCTCCCGATGCAATGTTTACTTTACCAGTCACGTCTGCAAACGAGTGTTGAAGGGCTTCCTTCCCATCATATAGCGACCGCATTTTTTACAACAATCTTAACATTTACCTTCCTACAACTTTGTTAGAAGCGCCTGCGCACACAGCTGTTGCTTATTCTGTCTCAAATACAAGAATTCTATACGAAATCGCAAATTTGCTATCTCCATAGCTACCGTAAGCTGACCTTTCCAAGGCCACCAGCAATGTTTCAATAAAACTCGGCGTCCCGTAAAACATAATTCAATTCCTTTTCCCGATCATTCCTGCCAGGAAGGTTACATTTGCTCGGTTTTCTTGTACCGAAAACACGTCGTCTTGCAATTAAAGTACACTGCCTCCTTCAGCTATGCGTGTCGTTCAGTCTTGCGTTACCAATGCACTTATTCACTCTGAGGAGCCCATCAGGAATATCCGATAGAAGGGCATCAAGCTCCGTAAAGAATCTGACCAGGAAGACCTGATTATAAAAGTTCTAATCAATCGTTCTAACCTCGCGAGGGTTAGCTTGCCTGAGAGTCTATATTCCCTCTACACCCATAGGTAGCCCTACTATACGATCATCCGTGCAGGCAACATTAGACAGCAAGTGACATGAAATTGCTGAATCCAATAACAACGTGCACAAAGCAATATGATCGATCCAAGAAGTGGAAAGCGAATCGTGATTTACGTGTGTGTACGTGTCAGGTGGCAGCAGACTGGTGGCCCAAAACTAATTACATTTGCTTGGCAAATACCTTTTCAATGTCAGTGAACCCATTTGTGTGGGTACGGCATTACAATCCACCAAAATACACATCTGTTGCTCCTCTCTACTCTCCAAAAAACATCCATGTACACCCATGCCAATGAAATGTTCCTCCAGATTGTCACTCAAGTTGATACGGGAGCAAATATTCGTGAATAGAACAGGGTACATTAAATGTATACGGGAGCAAATATTCGTGAATAAAACAGGGTACATTAAATGTAACGCTCAACCCAAGAATTCTCTCGCAAACCTCAAGAATCTTGAATCCAACACGTCCTTCATAAATAGGCTTGATGAACATCTATTGGCCGATCAATTCAAAACGGTAACTTTGCCCTCAAACACAAGGTAAATGCATAATACCAGTAACCAGAAAATGCATTCTGTTCTTGAGCATGTCCGAAACCACCACCACCATAATTCTCAACATTGAGACACCATCTAATCGTTTTTACTCAGACGATACACATGTTTTCTATGTTGCTCCCGATCACAATTGTCTCTGCCAATTACAATAAACGTTAACTAGCGTTTTGTCTATTTCTATGTTTTGAATGTTCCAGTCGTTTTAGTATAATTAAAATACGAACTCAGTCTTTTCGAAGAACGATAGGCAGCTTCTAACTTTGACAAAGGTTAACTCGATTTTAATATAATTCATTGAATTATTTATAACAATTACCGTACCATTTTTGATGATACAATCATTGCCTTATAAGCTAATATTTTGCCTTGTCTTCTATAACATGAGTATATTCATCCGATTTGTGTACTCCAGCATTGTATTATTCTGATTGTCAATCATTTAATCATTTCTTAGCGGTCTTGAAGTGTGTATATTGTATATTCTGTTATTTGGTATGTATTTTATGAATAACTTTTTTTGTATAACTTATGTCGCCTATTCACCCCTCCATTATTAAAACAATGGTTTAGACCCATCTTTACAATATGTTAGCGCTTTTCGATTTCACAACTCTATATTGTATTCATATTTTCTGTATAATTCATGTCGTCCATCCACATCTTTTTCATCGTACAATAATGTAGACTACTCATTACAATATGTTTGCATAATCTGATGTCCCAACCCCATGTTCTCGGGACTCTAACCCCATGTATGCGTGATTTCTCACCCAATGTACTTGTTACTTTCCACACCCGTGTATTTTGTTATTTATCCACCCCAAGTACTTCTTATTTTTCCACCCCGCGTGTCACTGGTTTCCCCAACGCTATGTAGTCGGAATTATTTTGTCAAATAGACATTTTCTATATGTGCACAGATGATACTATCGTAAATAATAATCCGCTCCATGTAATCCGAACCGGCGGCCTCTAGAAATGAGCTGTGACGATTTCAAATTGAACTCTCGTTTTCGTTAATTCAAGTAGCTTAGTTGATAATGAAGTTTCATGTCATATGTTCAAGAATTTATTTATTTCCTAAAAATTGAAACCCCATTGCGAGACGCTGGAAATAAATGATCTAATAATAATAATAACAATTTGTACTGCCTAGTTCTCACGTTCGGGCTCAGAGAGTGTAATCGTCCAAATGGATGCAGTTTGAAAGACTGTGTAGAGTGAAAATGATTCAAAAACGTTTTCTAACTATCAACAAAAACACACTTCAATGAAATGAAAGGTCCACTGATCGTCAAATTACAGTAAAGGGAAAATACATCGGTATCTAGATACTGTATCAAGGTATTTACCTTCTGTATCAAGGTATCTGGATACTGTATAAATGTATCTAGATGTTGTATCAAGGTATCTAGATACTGTATCAAGTTATTTAGCTTCTGTATCAAGATACTATATAAATGTATCTAGATGCTGTATCAAGGTATCTAGATACTGTATGAATGTATCTAGATACTGTATCAATATATCTAGATACTGGATCAAGATATTTAGCAACTGTATCAAAGTATCTAAATACTGTATAAATGTATCTAGATACTGTATGAATGTATCTAGATACTGTATGAATATATTTTGATACTGTATGAATGTATCTAGATACTGTATCAATATATCTAGATACTGTATCAAGGTTTTCAGCTGCTGTATCAGGGTATCTAGATACTGTCTAAATGTACCTAGATACTGTATCAAGGAATCTAGATACTGTATCAAGGTATCTAGATACTGTATGAATGTATCCAGATACCGTATCAATGTATCTAAAAATTGTATCTTTCTAAACAAATGTTGTTTTCAACTTACCCAGGCCGATGAGTGAAGGGTTGTGGTAAGCATCTTCTGTCCGTGGAAACACCGGTGTCCTTGTCCAGCAAGGGATCTCCGGTGGAATACTTGCCCTGAAATGGAATCAGGGAATAAAATTAGTACATAGACATTGAATGAGCCCAGGCTGCGTACCCAGAACGCTTGCTGTATGGTGAAGAGAGAACATTATAGGTTATCGTATTATTCAATCAATAATATAAAAACTAATCCAGTTGCAATAAATCAATATAAAAGAATCTTAAGACGTTACACGATCTATTCGGTTGCTATACATAAACCATCTATACCAAGATATCAGATTGAACTCGTATTTTGTGCAGCTAATTAGTGCTTTAATTTCTTCGTTCGTGGAGAACAGTAGGCCTGGATTTGACATGAGCTGGCGGCGCAGCAATAACGGATCTAAAGAGGTCGACTTGTATTTGACCATAACTTGACCTTTGTATTCCAGATGCGATGTTCATGCAGCTGTTTCAAAAGCTTTAGGTCCTTTGTAGAAAATCGTATTGAATCCAGGTATTCTTTGATTTACTATTGTTTATCGCTAACCTGAAAGAAATCAACCAGCATCGCGCATCTGGCGCGGAGGACATCTTGCGTTTTGAGGTATCTGGCAGTGGCATGAGACGCGACTGATGGGTGCCACCAACAAAGGAGGGGAGTGCCAGACACCACTACACTGTGCATAAGTGGCTCGACGCTGTGTTGTAACCGGTGCCACACAGAAGATGGGAACCGGTGCACTGTGAATAAAGGTTCCATGACGAAATGTAAGAAAACGCATGAATGAAATGAAAAGTCCTCTGTATTTCCGACCAACAGTGCCTAATTGACCAAAAGCGTAACCTTAACCGACCACCAGGAAAATTTCATTCAAACTCTACAAGTTAATACTAAAATGTAGAACATTATCACGTGCATCATTCACATCTTTGCGCGCAGCACGCGCACGTAACACGAAATTCTATTACAAAATTCAAACTTAATAAAATAAAAAAAGGTATGGAATTGATGAAAAGGATCAAATCTGTAATATTCATCATCAATAACCATTTCCTATTTACAGTCGCTTTAAGTTACTTGCATACAACACTACAATCTTTAACACAACTCAATTGCTAATGTGTTCCATGAATATCATAGCCACCGTTGGTAAACCAAGTCTTGACTCTCAAGTAGGCACGGTAAGGGAAAGGAGAAAGTAACCATAGTGGGAGAGGCTTAATGCTCCCACTGCGCCTAGGACGTGAGCAAGATAGTTCCAAATGCGATATCTGCCAACACGTTCCCACCTATGACGTGTACATTGCTACCTTGATCAGGTCTCGTCGCAGAGGCGAAGCTCTGTCTCATAACGTCCTGGTCGCAGCTGAGGAGGTCCAGCAGCTCTGAACAGGACAGGCCCCTCACACTGGCGCAGATAAGGCCAAATGCGTGCTGGACTAACCCCTGCAGTGATGGGGGTCCAATGTAGACTATCTCGGTGAACACGCTTAGTAGCGAAATAATATATAACATGATTACAATTTGGAAATACTAAAAATATAAAAGACCATACTTCGTTACACATCTGAATTCAATTGAAAAATGGCTGTTATGAATATAAAATGTAACAATTGAATTGATAATAATAAATTAGGACTTGGTCTTCATGGGAGGCAATTCAAGGGTTTATTGTTCGATAATCATGCGTTATTTTAACAATACGACCTAAAAAACTCCTCCGATCTAATATACACTCCAGGTAGCCTGGCTTAGTGATGTCACACAAGAACACGCGCCGTGCACCCAGGCCTTGTACTGCAGATGGTCTAGTCACAACTTACCTCTCCAAAAAGACTCTCCACTTGCTTGAAGAATGCATCGAGTTGCAACTCAAGAGTTTGGCTGAGCTGAGGGGCTTCAGTGGAGCGGGACAACTGCCACTCCCTCACTGCCACCTGGCGGCAAAAGAAAAGTATACCCGATGTTACGAGTCTGGCTCAGAAGATGGCATCCATTGAAATACGTCAGAATGTTTTCACAAATCGCTGCTAATTTTCAGAGAGAGAGGTACTGGGAAACATCAGACATGTTGTTTACAAGCTGTATATATGACTGTTTTATGTAGCATGAACGCAATTTTCTTTGACAATTACAATCCTTACGTCAATTACAATCCATGTCATAGTCAAAGTACCTAGCGTTCATACTACCTTAATTTTGTGTAGACATGTTTAGACATACAGCCGTTTCCCTATTAGGAGGGTGGCTAAGTTGGACTGACACAGAGGGGGGAGGCGCCCAATCTCCCAGCCACAAGAACGCCGTGTTTTTGCCGAGGTTCGAACTCGCGCCATGAAGCACCAGAGCCTGGCACTGCTGTCGGATACGCTAACCACTCAGCCACGGCGGTCTTAATTTTGGTTATATGTATTTAACCACCCTTGCAATGTTATTTTTTATGTGAACAGTGATGGTGTTTCGAAAATATTATTTTACCAAAATGCTCCAAAACGTGGAAGTTTAGCACAATGTTCTCACCAAAACCTTTATCCCAAAATTAAATTTTTCTCACTAACACCCTTGAACTCACCATGACCTGCAGGGGGGTGACGGTGGGGTTGAGCTGGTCTCCTAACGACTCCGCCAAAGACACTGCAAGGTCCCTACAGCAGGCGTCCCTACAGCCCGTCCCTGAGAGCACGGCGGGGAGGTCCTCAGCGGTTAGAGGAGGGATCTGTGGGAGAAGAATTTGTTGTTGATAGGCCGCTCTTCAGATAGCTTGCAGTGCAACACGGTAAAAAAAAAATTATGTATTCTTGTTGCCAATGATATGTGGTAAAAGAAGGTTGTCGCAATGTTAGAAGAGAAATATAAAAAATATATAAACAAAAAAGGCAAAAATTACATATATTTTAGAATAATGGAAACCCTTTACGTGTCGAGGCTCATACTCTAATTCACCTCAGTGACAGCTCCGTCTTCTGTTGTAATCTCCCTCAATTTGGTTTCAGTGGGCACCTCGCTCATACACGTTAAAATGACTTTGACGTTGTCTGGCAGTGGCAGGGGCAGCCAGTCGGTGTTGGCAGGGATGTCCGTGCTGTCTCTAGAGAAGCCATCCAGGATGACGAGTAGAGGACATGCGACTGTGGCGCACGATAGACTCTTCCGCAGCAGATGCCGTGTCTGGTAGAAGCCCTGGGAAAGAAAAGGTTATGTCATACAAGAAGATGTATGAAAAAACAAGTCCTACACAGCATTCAAAGCAAGCGCCAACCCCAAAATTCCACAGAGTGGACTCGAACTTCTTGACTCAACAGAACATTTCGAGCCTCTCTAGGGCGGAGGCAACCCCCTGCGCTCTTCTGAATACGCGCCTGATCAAAACACGAAATAGCAGAAAATATGTTGGTCCGCCTCTGAATATCGATTAGCTGTTTGCTTACGCTAATAAACAAATGGTGTAACTCAATGTTGGTCACAGCTGCATGGACATTAAATTTACAATAGCTCTACAAACCAGGTTACGAGAAATTAATGCCAACTCCTAGAAACGCAATCTTTCATCAAGATGAATAAGATGTATTATGGATACTAGTATCTACCTCTTGTATGATACGGTAAACATTAAATTTACAATTAATATAACTTCAAACGGAGCTCAACAACACAAACATAACTGCAGCTTAGTCAGGAAGGATTTAAAACCCTGTCATGTATTACGACGTTTTTTTAGAGACAATTTCCAAAATAATAAATCGTATCATGGTTACGGATCAGTGCTGGATAAAGATAACTTAAATTCGTGATGTCATACCACTAGTCAGAGTTGGTTAACATGCCGTTGTCATATTACTGTCAGCGGTGAAGGGACTCTACCTTGCTGCAGTCGGCGGCACTTCCTCCATATAGGGCACTGCAGTGCTCGGCCACGGCCCTCACACTTGCGGCGAAGCTACTGCACTCAGCCGTGAGGCCCACACTCCTGGTAGGGAAGAAATGTAACGTGGAAGGGTTTCGCTTTGGAATAATACTGAGGTAAACTAGTTAATCGTAACAATACTGGCAAATGCATATCCCGTGAGTAATAAATCGGATTATCAGTCCATCAGTTGTTCATCAAGATAGTTGTTTTGGAGGGGTATTCAATTTTCGTTAGGGTACCGTGCTATTTAGTTATGTGATTACGTCAGCAACAGTGGCAATTATTTGTAAAAATGATTGATCACACTAACAGTGACATCGTTTTGACGAGAACTCAACTTATTCAAATCTTACACTTGAGTGATAAGGCAATGGAAGATCACCTGATGCTCGCAGTTGCCTGCATTGGCAAGTGCCGTAATTTATGTGAATGCGCATATTTGTCGGACAGGCAGAACGCCAAATGTCTAATGCCACGTTCACAACCCCGACAAGATGTCTACTTTCCAGTAACTGTTCTAAACTACGTTCAAGCTACTTCTACTGTACTTATCGTCCCGTAGTTTATGTCATTATTGTATCCTAGGTTTTCTTGCAGGCCGTCGTACACGCGACACGCACGACCTCGCACGGTAAAAGTCTTACCAACATTTTAACACTTTCTGCACCTCAACTTCGGCAGTACGACGAGCATACAATCAGCCCTCAATGAATTGATCCCACGGTAACTCAAAGAAACATCAGGTTTACCAACTTATCAGCATGAACCAATTAACAAACATATAGTGAGTAGCTACATACCCTCACAATCTATGGCACTTATGACACAAATTGCATTGTGTAACGTTTCTCATGGTTTATAGACGGTACATACTAGGCGCTGTTTTCACAACTTCACCACCAAGGTGCGCGTACAAAGGGGATGGCCAGCTAACAATTAACTTTTACCATTACAGACATACATGGCGCTGAATTGTTACGTACTTTTAACTATTTTACATGATACAATACCTACAGTAGGTTGGCAGTAGGAAAGATCCGTCAAGCAGGATTAATAGGTGCATGAGGATACTTTATCTTCATGCAGCTATTATGATAGAAATCTAATTAAAAATTTGCCACTAATCGAATCATGTTTGAAGTCCTGCGTCGTTCAGTGCACAGAAGTTCCTCTGATGAATTCATGACCCGCTGTTGAAGTTAAGTCGGTGCTGTCCGCAAAAAAAGTTCTTTAAATCATTCCCCTAATTACTAATAAATGTAAAGGAATTTTCTTTCACCTGGCGACGACCAGTAGTCCAGGCTGTCGAGCTCTCGCCAGCTGTGCCGCCTGCGCCACAGCCGTCGTCAGCCCGCCACCTGGTGGCCCACTCATCAGCAGCACACCGTGAAACGCGCCCTCCAGGTACCTGACGAAAGGGAGGGTGGGGGTCAAAAAGTGACTAAAGGACACTCTACTGAAGGGAAACACAACAGAGTCAGATGACTTGGATAGTTTAACGGGGTGCGGATAAGACGAGGACCAAATGAATGGCTGAGAAGCAGAGTAGCACAGCTGCCTTCTTGCCATCGAAGGAATAACATTGAACGATTTATTTAGTTTTGCATCTTTACTTCTCAGCCGTTCAAATGATCCGCATAGTTGTTGCTTAGCCCCAACTCCTTCTGCAGCGGGTGGGGGAGCCACAGACCCAAATCCTTCTTCAGCGGGTGAGGGAGCCACAGACCCAACTCCCTCTGAAGCGGGTGGGGGAGCCACAGACACAACTCCCTCTGCAGCGGGTGGGGGAGCCACAGACCCAACTCCCTCTGCAGCGGGTGGGGGTGCCACAAATCGAAACCCGGGACAAATTGTGATAAATCAATAAAACCGCTTTAAAGGGGGAACAGTTAAAAATCCGGTAACTATGAGAGTTACTGCACCTGACTTGAAATGTTGTGACTGCCCCGAAGATTGACATTATCAAGGGTACATCCACTCGCCTTCAATTAATGCGCTATTATTTATTCAACAGGGCAAATTGAAACAGTTACCAGACAGTTATCATCGAATTCATTACGTGAAGATTGTAACTCGCTCTTCTTCAGCGTCAAATATACCAGACAAAAAATGTTTATATTAATAAATTATTGATATATGCGTATTCGCTGATGAGGGACATTGTATTGTTCGAAATTTTCGACCTTTTAGAAAATTGGTTAGACATTGTGGCGTTTTATTCCTTTTCACTTTATCTTACCTCAAGATTTAGGTTATTTATCTTATTTGATATGCATATTAATTGTGCCAACTTGCCTTCATGACATGTGAACAAGCGATAATTGATAACACTCAAACTTGAACACTTACTTCTTAATGGCAGATTGCACGTGGTCTCTGGGTTTGGTCGAGGCCATTATTCTTCTGTAGAAGTTGTGATGCTCCTGCAGGTCTGCCAATAGCGACTGAGGGACCAACCGACATTTGTCGATGACGCTCTAGAACACAAGGACACGAATCAAGCAATGGTTGTGCAGAATGACTCTTACATCGAATATGTTATATATAGGTCGAAAAGATGATAAATGTTATGACAAGATGACAAGTTTTTAATTCGATAAAGAAGATCCAATTAATGGAGTATATAACTTGCGTAGTACATATGACATGTTTTTATACACCAATGGCATGTTTCACTGAAATTCAATAAGTAAAAATCCTGGCCCATATGCTACTAAAGTTTATAAATAAATTTATCTGAGAGAATGGAATTGGAAAAATAACGATACAATCTAAAAAAAAAAGAAATATCTTAATTAGGAAAAGGCCTCACAATTGTTCCCCAAATTGAGCATAAATGCTCAAATTTATCAATTCAAAACTAAATCACAGATGATGGTAACGGTCAAAATAACCGCACTCAAGAAACGATAAGGAACAGTTGCAATGTAATGCATTGCTAACCAAACTGGAGAAAACTGACCGTAACCTATCGAAGTGTTTACCTCAGAAAGTTTTATGTTGAGACTACTAGTCTGTACATGTCCTGCACATACAAAACTGTTTTAAAGGGATAGATGGCTGGCACGTCCATATGTTTAATATATTCGACTTTAGTGTTCCCTCTATATTCAGCTAAGTTTAAAAAAGCAGTAAAATACGATGTGAATTAGAGACATGTGCTAACAAGGAAGCAACAGAAAGGTCCATCCGTTAACACATGTTGTGACGCCTAGTGAAGAGTTAGGGACGTGTGCTAACAAGGAAGCAACAGAGAGGTCCATCCGTTAACACATGGTGTGACGCCTAATGAAGAGTTAGTGACGTGTGCTAACAAGGAAGAAACAAAAAGGTCCATCCGTTAACTCATGTTGTGACGCCTAATGTGCATCATGAGGTTGTCTATTACATTACTCACGCAATGATTGGCAAACGATGACATAAATTTGGAACGAACTATACTTATTCATGACACTGTATATTATGCTGGGTTCGTCAGTGAATTAGGGATTTTGAGAGTCAGCAGTCAATTCTTTTTATCACACAATCTCATTATATATTAGGCCAACTTGTCATTTTGAAACGTTACGTTCTCAGAGTGAATGCCTTTCTCTTATTTTTTTCGACATCGTCCCGTGCAACACGCGTAAGCCAGGCCATGCGGGACATGCGGCGGCACATGCAATTCATAATATAACCAGGCTTTGGATGTGTCTCACGGAAGTAAACTCAAAACACTCTTATCATCTTCGTCTAACTGTAAGAGTTCTCCACAATTTCGAGTGGATGGTCAACTGCGCACTCCGTCGCCTTCCTTGCGATGATTAGTCATAATTTTGTTTTTTCATTGAGAAGAGTTACAGAGGAGTGACAACATACAAAGAAGTGACACCATACGAGAAGTGACACCGTACAAAGAAGTGACACCATACGAGAAGTGACACCATACAGAGAAGTGACACCATACAAAGAAATGACACCATACGAGAAGTGACACCATACAAAGAAGTGACAGCATCGTCACTTCTTTGTATGGTGTCTTACCATACACCAACAAACAGTGACACCATACAAAGCAGTGACACCATACGAGAAGTGACACCATTCAAAGAAATGGCACCATACGAGAAGTGACATCATACAAAGAAGTGACACCATACGAGAAGTGACACCATTCAAAGAAGTGACATCATACAAAGAAGTGACACCATACGAGAAGTGATACCATAAGATAAGTGACAGCATACAGAGCAGTGACACCATACAAAAAAATGACACCGTACGAGAAGTGACACCACACAAAGAAATGACACCATACGAGAAGTGACACCATACAAAGAAGTGACACCATACAAAGAAGTGACACCATACGAGAAGTGGCACCATACAGAGCAGTGACACCCTAAACAACAGTCCACAACTTTTAATTCAGGACATCGACTGTTTGGCTAGTGAACCAGTCAAATCTCATTCAATATTTGAATAATGACCACTGTTGTCATAATTAAATCCTACCTTCCGTTTACAGGCGATTGTGTTGATCTTGCTGGTGAGTAGGGAGAGGAGTTGATCGCTCAGCTGTGCCAGGTGTGGGGGCTCTGCCTCCACTGCGTCGGCTGACCACGTGATCACGTTCTGCACGATGCTGGCAGGAGGTACGCAGGCCTGAGGGAATATCGACGGCAACAGTAACACCATCAGTGGAAGCGAACTAACATCTTTACACTTTCTAGAACGAAGCGATGAGAAAACTTGCTGCGAAGCCCATGCAATTCCGTTACACTTGTTTATGATTATAGTTACGCCATCTTCATCATAACAATACTGGTGAGTGAATAATTTACTATAAAATACCAGCTAACGTTAACAAGTGTTGCAAGCTCATTAATTATTCATCGCCTTACAAAAATATAAGCTAATGTGAAAAATATTGATACATTTAATGATTGTTTTGCGTTCATAGTAAAATTGTGAACGCGGCGGTAACAAATTTAGCTCTGACCTCAGAAGTTTTCAACTTCTGAGGTCTTCTCATTTCGTCTTTGTTTCCACCACTCTCTTGTGTTCACGAGGATTACGGAAATTTCACGGCAAAGCCTGTGCACTAGCCATGTGGAGCCTGGCCAGTAGGTCAATAAGTCTGTCTGCGCACCATGTCATCTGGATTTGATTTGATATGATTATCATTTCCACCAGAGCCTCAACGCGAGCCATAATAGGCTCCCCCGTAAGGCTCGATGATCATGGATTCCAGTAGGCTCGCACGCCTCAGTGTGCGAGAAAAAAACAACGCTGTTAGTTAGAAAAATGTGAAAAACTTAGCAATGTCAGACGCACGCTGGTGCGCACAAGAAGAACGCTTAGACGATACGGATCTCCTCTTCCAATCATTTAGAACTTCATGAGTAATGTGTACGCGCGCTAGTGTGTACAGGTAGCATCGTCGAGACACGGACAAAGTCAACTCCGACATCAACGCAACACAATGTTCACAGCTACGCGGTCTAGTTAAGTACACCGCGTAGCAGTAAACATTTTGAGCAGAAAAACTACTCAGATAATTGATTTCACACTTATTGCTTAAGGGTATAGGGTGGGGGGGGGCATAGGTCCCTTGGGTCCCAAAAGAGCCCACTGAATCCCGGAGGGTCACCCAAGTCCCCCGGGTCTTCCCGAGCTCCCCGGGTCTCCCAAGACCCCTCGTCTTAGCTCATCTCGGCTTGTCTCTAATCATTTCGGCCATTTTCGACTCGTCGCGCCCAACTTGATTCGCCGAAACATATTTCGACTGATCTCGACGCACCTCGACGTGACTCTCCCCCCCCCCCCTGCGCTAGTTATCGTGTGTACTGTAATAACAAAATTTTTAACTCAACCATTTTAGGGTGGGAGTGGGGTGGCTGAGGTACCTCGGTTCCCAAAAGAGCCCGACAAATCCCAGAGGGTAACCCTAGTCCCCCGAGCTCCCCGGGTCCCTCGTCTCAGCTCATCTCGGCTTGTCTCGAATTTATTTCGGCCAGTCTCGGCTCATCGCAACCAACTCGACTCGCCTCAACATGTTTCAACTGATCTCGACGCACCTCGACCAGCCTCGACGCGACCCTCGTCCTCTGCGCCAGTAATCCGCGGACGTGATGGTTAATTGTTCTACTCAAGTTTCTCAAGGGGGTCCCAAAGGGTCTCAAGGGTGCCCCAAAGTGCCCCGGTCCGGAAGGATCCAAGTAAGTCCCCCCAAGTCCCCAGGGCTCCCGAAACCCCGGGTTCCCCGTGTCCCGCGGGTCCCACGAGTACCCCCCTTCCCTGGGTCACCTTGTCTCAACCAACCTCGATATATATAATAACAACCAATGCAAAATTTAACCCCATGAAAAAAGAACAGAGAAAATTAATAGAGCCCAAGAAAGATGAAATACTAAAATAAAGTATTAATGATCTATAAAAAAAAATCATACATCCACCCAAACAATGTCACCTGGAACCGGGTTTGTAAGACTGATTGTATTGAAAGCCTGCGCCGTCCTGTGCCTTAAGGCTACTAACATCAGTGCACTGAAAAGCCTTGGCACTCTATTCTAATATAGTATTTGCGCACTAGCCTGGTCTGCATGTATGGAAGTCTGCCAGCGCACAATGTCACCTCGGGCCGAGCTTCCAGGTCTGATATTCTGTCTACGTATTAATCACCTGGAGTCTGGTTCGCAAGGTCTGTTAGTCTCCCTGCGAACTAATCACCTGGAGTCTGGTTCGCAGGCCTGTTAATCGGCCTACGAAGTAATCACCTGGAGCCTGGTTCGCAGGTCTGTTAGTCCGCCTGCGTACTAATCACATGGAGCCTGGTCTGCAGGTCTGTTAGTCTGCCCGCATACTAATCAGCCGGAACCGGATCTGCAGATCTGTAAGTCTGCCTGCGTACTAATCATCTGGAGCCTGGTTCGCAGGTCTGTTAGTCTGCCTGCGTACTAATCACCTGGAGCCTGGTCCGCAAGTCTGTTATTCTGCCTGTTGGTTTGCCTGCGAACTTATCACCTGGAGCCTGGTTCGCAGGTCTGTTAGTCTGTCTGCGTACTAATCACCTGGAGTCTAGTCTGCAGGTTTATTAGTTTGCCTGCTTACTATTCACCTGTAGCCTGGTCTGCAGGTCTGCTAGTCTGTCGAGGAGAGGTGCCCCATTGTCTGGTGTGGGCTTGCCTTGCTGGAGGGTGTTGACCCAAACAGCTGCTACCCCTAGCTCCTGCTCTAGCACTGCCACGGTCTCCTGATGGAGGAGAACGTCGTCAGAACACACCTACTCCGACATGGATAACAAGTAGAAGTATATCACCAATAGAAAAATTTATTCTTAGCAGAACATTTTATATATTTTTTGTGTTTAGAACAAACAATTTTTGAAAAACATTCAGAATGATTTCATACGTGTTATTATTACTGTGTTGAAATTAATTCCAGATTTAGCTTTTAAGGTATTTGTTGGGATCAAACATACATAATTGAAAACGGGTTAAAACTATTCATAATATGTTTCATCACCAGGATAAAGCATTCAACAGAGAGCTATGCGTTTGCCTTTTTCTTGCCAACGAGTAAACTTGTGTTTACACGTCAAAACTTTGAATGCAATATTATTGCAATTATTCGGTCATGAAACAAACGAGCATACAATCTACCAACCCTTGTACAAGGAACATAGACCTTTAAAAAAATATTGACACACGTCTGCTTTCCAGGTGGAGTGTAGCGCAATGTACATTCGTCAAACTAACAAATCGTGTAAGATGCACGTAGCACTTATTGATGTCCGCCACGCACCATTTCAAGAGGGGTTTTAAGGGCGTCCGTTGCGCCCTCCTGCGGCGAAAGGTGTCGCTGCAGCGCTGCTAGAAGCGCCTCGCCCTCTTGCCGGCAGAGAGCGCGACACTGCTCTCGCTCTGTGGTGTTTGAGTTCTGGCGAAAACATTAAAAAAAAATCAATTTCATCCGTTTGAGGGTATTTTGTAATCTAAAAAGTAGATAAACTATGTTAATACTCGTTCGGGGGCCGAACAAGGCAATATGCTGCGTACAGCGGTTTCTGCTGGTTGGCAATCGGCGGCGTTGGGTGAAAAATTTCTTCAAGAGAGATTCAAGTATATACGGTTTAAATTTGAAACTCCTCTCAAAAAGAATATGATTTCCATTTTCTTCCATTACGAAAGAAAGATCACTTTAATGAGGTTCAATTATCTCTGCAACAATTTTTCAACTAATAAAATTATGTCCACCTCGTTTATGCCTGTTCTTGTACGATTCGCTCGCTAGAACGCATTCTGAGAAAAAATGTTCCACACGGGAGCGATGTAGATTCAAGCATGGGCCAAAATTCTACGACGTTGTAGCGGTAGGCGAGTAGAAGAAACAGGGAAGAAAGTGTTCTCCAGGACTTTGAATTTCATTAATTCCATTTCCACTTTTCTCACACATTGTGACCACACAGACGTTACGTTAAAAGAGGTAAGGAAGAGTACATTTCTGGGCACTGAGATCCACTTTTGTACAAAGCTCTGCACGCTGTTTGATAAAGAGGATGATCAAAGTATGCATATTAATTTATGAGCGACTAGGGGGCAGGGGAACCGGAAAATAGTAAGTAATATTGTAAAGTAATTTTTGTAGCTGTTTTTTTTTGTATATTTCAAGTTGCTTTAAATTTGTAGTCCCTTCTTTGCATCGCCAAATGATGCAAATAAACATAAGAGTGAAAATCAACAGAATGAACGGCACCTAAAGGAGATTAAATAACATACCAGTTTTCTGCAAACCAACTTATAAAGAGGCATCAAAAATATATATTAGAAATCAGATTCATTCATGATTAATGCTTTGCTCCTAACGTTCATGCAATACAAAGTATACGTAAACTTATCTACTCAACTAGCCAAGGCATTAACTTCATAGCTCTTTTCAGCAGCAAAGACAGCCAAGACATTAACCATCATAACTACTCTATCAGCCAAGACGGCCAATGAAGACACAATTACTTCCATCAGTTATGACAGTCAGTAACCGTCATAACTACTCTATCAGCCAAAACGACCAATGAAGACACATTTACTTCCATCAGTTATGACAGTCAGTAACCGTCATAACTACTCTATCAGTCAAAACGACCAATTAAGACACATTTACTTCCATCAGTTATGACAGTCAGTAACCGTCATAACTACTTCTATCAGCCAAGACGGCCAATGAAGACACAATTACTTCCATCAGTTATGACAGTCAGTAACCGTCATAACTACTTCCATAAGCCCATTTTGACAACCGACTCTTAAAGTTTATTCACCAAAAAATTACACAATATCCAACCTTTCTGCCTCAACTGAAGTTGAACCGATTTGTAATGCCTCGAATGCTCGCGTACTTCTGGTTTATGTTGTACTCAGGTACAGTGGATTTGTCTTCCTAGGCAACTTAAATGAGTCAAGTCATTACACAAGACTCGTAGCAATGAAAGAACCCAAACGTACTTCTTGCGTCATTTATAGAGTAGCTCCATACAAAGTTGAAGTGGAGAACACGAACGTACAACTTGCGTCATTTATAGAGTAGCTCCATACAAAGTTGAAGTGGAGAACACGAACGTACAACTTGCGTCATTTATAGAGTAGCTCCATACAAAGTTGAAGTGGAGAACACGAACGTACAACTTGCGTCATTTATAGAGTAGCTCCATACAAAGTTGAAGTGGAGAACACGAACGTACAACTTGCGTCATTTATAGAGTAGCTCCATACAAAGTTGAAGTGGAGAACACGAACGTACAACTTGCGTCATTTATAGAGTAGCTCCATACAAAGTTGAAGTGGAGAACACGAACGTACAACTTGCGTCATTTATAGAGTAGCTCCATACAAAGTTGAAGTGGAGAACACGAACGTACAACTTGCGTCATTTATAGAGTAGCTCCATACAAAGTTGAAGTGGAGAACACGAACGTACAACTTGCGTCATTTATAGAGTAGCTCCATACAAAGTTGAAGTGGAGAACACGAACGTACAACTTGCGTCATTTATAGAGTAGCTCCATACAAAGTTGAAGTGGAGAACACGAACGTACAACTTGCGTCATTTATAGAGTAGCTCTATACAAAGTTGAAGTGGAGAACACGAACGTACAACTTGCGTCATTTATAGAGTAGCTCCATACAAAGTTGAAGTGGAGAACACGAACGTACTACTTGCGTCATTTATAGAGTAGCTC
>SDVV010004530.1:0-20096 GCA_016164225.1 Gammarus roeselii
ATGTATAAGTTATAAACATATATATTTAATACTGGTACTTGTAGGTTGTTGTCTGGGTCCTACGCAAACTGGGTCTTACGCACACAAATCTCCCCAACGAAATACATTGACACATTTTTTTGGTGACGTAGCTGCTGTTAACGAGAAATATCGAGAATATAATTCGAGCAAACAGTCCATTTTCTCACCGGCACTTTCCTTACCGGTCCACGATGGTTCTTATTAATTTGAAATGTAGCATTTGTCACCAATTGTGCGTCTCCGAACTAATGTTTTGCGATAGTTCTTCTAGCTCTATCAGAAATATACGCAGGAGCCGCTCAAATGGGGAAAGCAAGACAGCGCGTTGTAAATTTTGTCAACCTGCAGATAAAATCGAACAAATGAAAGCACAAATCAGTCATGCCATCAATGGTTTCTCCAAAACCGAGATAGTCTCTTCCAATTGCTCATCCAGAACAAAGACAGTCCACACGGATACCGGATTGCTAGCTTTTGAGTTAAAAATGTAAAACGTGCTGAAACATTCACACGAATTCAAAGAGTGAATTAGCAGTAGTCAGAGGAACTGCTGAGGCCACCCTAAATCAAATGAAAGAACTTTATGTGCACTTAGACTCCGAATTAGCCAAAAAGCTTTCAGCACTAGACGCAGAGACAAACGATCGTATCAAATCGATTAAAAACTCAGTCGAAGATCCCGAAACACTGTAAACAACTGTAGTTAGCAGAAGGGAGACACGTCGTGACAATCTCACCACATCCGACCTAGCACATGTGACCGATTTCATGTATTGCCCGATAAAAAGGACCCTCAGAGTCGATAGTAAGTTTCAGTGATTGATGATTACAATGTCACCTCCGTCAAATCAAATCAGGGGAAAGGGAAAATTCAACTGAAAATATTCGACAAAACAGACCTGAAAATTGATGAAATAGAAGGCATAATCGAAAACGAAATGATACCTTCTAAACGAAATATACTTCAAGTTGGAGCTAAAGACGTGTTACGAACGGAACGGAAAAACATGTTAAGAAATGTCCAACGTTCAAACGCAAACATAAATGTCAGTGGCATCTTAGCCCATCTCAACCAAAGCAAATACAACGTAAGCAAGATCAATTTTCCTAACAATCGCATTCAACTTTTTGCAAAGCACAAAAAAAAATATTCGCTGGCTGACGTTTGGGAACATCGAGAACATCCATAAAACACCGACGCTGCTCATGTCACCGAATAAAGTAAAAACATAATTCTCTATATCATACCCACAAGCCAGCAAATTTCACGCGAATTGACCCAACGGCCTCTGCCCGTTTCAACACTAGATACACAACAAATACAAGAGCCCGTCAAAACATCACCGCAGGTCCTTGCAGAATAGTTTCTGTCATCAATCCAGTTCGAGTTAGAGGCAGTAGTCGCTTCGCCGCTAGTACAACCCGTGTGAATGAAAGCGAAAGTCTTAGCTCCGACACAAGGTCTCAGAGTAGAAGCAGTATTTGTCAAGATAATCAAGGTAATGTGACTAACGGTACCCTCAAATGTTACTATGTAAACGCTAGTAGTCTCTGAGACGAAATCGAAGATTTAGGTACCCATGCAATGAATGAAAATATCGACATCATAGCAATCACGGAATCGTGGATGAAATTGAGCAGCAGGCATTATTTAGACGAATTTCCTTCTCACTATTTCACAAAGATAGACAAGGCCGAGAGAGTGAAGGAGTGCTGTTTCTCGTGAAAAATACTCTGCAAATATTAAAAGTCTCTATTGCCAACAGAAAACATGACAGTATCAATCCAAGTAGTCTGTAAACATATAAAATGTCAAATCACTCTCGTCTATCGTCCCCCAAAAAGCAAGGTTGCAGATGATATCCATCTTTACAACACCCTAGTCGATGTTGTCACAACACAGTACTGGTCTTGTAGACTTCAATATCCCTGACATTGATTGAGAAACAGATGAATGCACGGCCATCGGCCTATGTCGGACTGAATTGGCAGACGATAAGTTCATGACCCAAATAATGAAGACACCAAAAAAGGAGTAAAAATATTCTATCAGTGCAAGCGACTCTCATGTCACGAACGTTGAAGCGGGAACTAGCGACCACAACTGTATTCGTTTTTTTTATTGAGCCCGAGTGGAAAACGTTCACAAACTGCGAAAAAGTACATAACTTTAGATTGATGACTTAAGAGAGTGAATAGCGTCAACAAAAATAACCCTCGGACAAGATGTCAATCAATCGCTTAACAATTTCTTGACAGCAGTTAAAAATATCGAATATGAGCTTATCACGGGCAGAAAAAGGCGAACAGCAGTCAATAGGCCAAAGTCCTGGAAAGGAGAATTCCAGAGACTTCAGTCACGAATGAAAGCAAAGCACTCGATTAAACAGAAAAATCCACACGACGACATAGCAAAAAATGAATACAACATCAGCAGAGAGATCTAATGAGGGTCTAGAAAAGTAAAAAGAAAGATTATGAAACTGGAATTGCCGTCAATGCAAAAACTAATCCGGAGCATTTTTTTAGTTATGTTTCGAGCGAAAGAAATCAAGATCTGTAATTGGTACTCTCGAGAACAATGTTGGTGAACTAGGAACGGACTACACTAAAATGAGTGTCCTATTTATTGGATATTTTCGTTTTGTATTTACGTTGGAGAAGCAGGATATTTCTAATCCTGAGGATATCATAGTCGAAAGACGAATTGAAGCCCTCAGCGCAGTGACTTTTTTCCCGCCGCAATTATTAAATAAATAGATACATTGCAAGTCACAAAATCTCCTAACTCAGACCAAATTCATCCTAGAAAAATAAAAGAGACTAGATACGAAATCGACTATCATATATCAAACATTTTCACCCAATCTCTCACAAATGGCACCTGCCCCCCTAAATGTAAAGGGGCCAATGTTGACAATTTTTTTTTAAAAGGAGACGAAAAGTGTCCCGGCAATTACCGTTCAATTAAAGTTTGATTACCATTCAATGTAAAGTTTGATAGCGGATTAAATTACAGAATTCTTAGAACCAAACAAATTTAATGACGATTATCAGCATAGCTTAATTTTTTTTCAAGAAAATATTTGAAATCCAGGACACAAAATCACCAATCAATATCATATACATTGACTTTCCGTAGGTCTTTGATAAAGTCTATCACAAGAGCCTAGTTGTAAGTTTCACAACATCGGTATTCGAGGCGAGTTTAACAATTGGATACAATGCTGGCTTACGGACATACGGCATCGAGTTGTACTTAACGGAGCTTCCTCCCCCTGGGGTAACGTTACAAGCAGCCTGCCTCAAGGATACGAGTTAGGTCCAGTTCTCGTTATAAAATGCATTACCGATCTCGATAGCAACGTACTCTCAAACATCAGCTAGCAAGTTTGCAGACAATACAAAGATAGGAGAGAAAATGCAAACTGAACTAGTGTGTCAGTAGATTCAACCAGATTTGAACAAAATTGTTAATTCGTCAGAAAAGTGACCAATGAAATTTAATGTACACAAAGGTAACGTTACGCACATGGGTCCTCATAATCTCAAACACGAATATTCAATGTCCGGAAATAAACTCATTCCTGTCACCGAAGAGAGAGATCTAGGTGTCATCATATGTAACGACTTAAAAAGTAGCAAGCAATGTAACTATGCAGCCAAGAACGACAACAAAAAGCTAGCTATGATATCCCGCACTAACTGGTACAAAAACAGTCACAGTATTCTCATGTTATATAAGGCATTTGTGATATGCGATCACAAATGCATTGTATAACTTGGGAATACTGTGACTGTTTTTGTACTATTTAGTGCGGGATATCATACCTAACATTTTGTTGTCTTTCTTGGCTGCATTCCGTTCAATTCTGGTCTCCATATCTCAGGAAGGCCGTTATTATGTTTGAAAAGGTTCAGCGAAGACCTACCAAACTTATCCCTTAGCTGCGGAAAATCATTCGAAGACAGGCTACGGTAACTCAATCTTTATCCGCTAGAAAAATGTCGAGTCAGAGGCGACATGATCGAAGTGTTGAAGATTATGAAGGGTGAGGAAAGCGTCGACCGAGCGAGCTTTTTCACTCTAGATACGAACGGAGTGACTAGGAACAATGGATACAAAATCGTTGGGGAACGTTTCTCACTCGATATCACTCGCAATTTCTCCACGTATAGAGTTGTCGAAGAATGGAACAAGCTTCCAGCGGATGTTGTAAATAGCCATTGTATCGAAACGTTTACGTCACAGCTCGATAAATTCTACATAAATCGCCGATAAATTACTAGACCGTTCCCTTTCTGGGTGTTTTAAATTTAGAAATGTCACATGAAGCTCTCATAGACGCTCTATTCCAGAACTAATCATCTTGCAATTACTACGCAACCTAGTTTGAGCTAATAATCCTGTTATTGTCTTCCTTCACTTGTAAACACTTGTGAACTTTCGATCAATTTACTTGGTTCTCCTTTCATTTCAGACCATTTTCTTTACTCCTCTGCCAGCCTGCTTATGACAGCCAGCGTAGGCATTCGTGCGAGGGATTAGTTAGGTGGATTTGCTATAGTCCTTACCAATGGGCATGGCTTCCTCAACTCTTGTTGCTTATCCATGAGGGGTTATTTATCTTAATTATTTCTTTCGGAATGTGTCTTGGTTGCGTGTACTACCTTGTCTCTGGAGAACAGAAAGCAGTACTTTGCGGTCCTTCATTCAAAAAGTAACCAATAGTCTATGCTTTCGATTCCATTTCGTAAGTCTCCGAGATTGGCTCGCCTGAATTTGTAGTTATAGCATGCTGGTTCACATTCAGTTCGATGTGCTATGATTTGGAATTCTATAGTATTGTGATCACCTACCTTTTCATTGATTGTTTATTAATTCATCCTCTGTTTATAATAAAAAATCGTATATGGTTGTTTATTCTACGTATTATTTAAGATTGATTTCAATGGCGAGTATCATCATCCTACCAACCCTTTCTTTGGGATCCCTTGATGACCAGTTGATGTCAGGGAGGTTTCAGTCGCCCATGAACATCGTTTAATGATCGGATGAGATTATAGTGGCAAAATAAGTCATAAAGTTTGCTAATGCTGATCTTGAAATTTGGTCCTGACGCAGGCAGCATAATGTTTGCATGGACTATCTCATATGTTCGTATCACTGTTTCCCTGCGAAATAATATATGTACGAAGGCTTTATTTGACGAACAACACTAATCCTCTTTCTCTTCCTATTTTAAATCATTGATGTTCAGAGTTCACTCGTTGATTCCAACAATGTCATAAACGTTTGTAATACAGCTTGTAAAAAATCCATTTTAAGCATTAACGACTGAACGATTCCAGCGCTTTGATTCATACTCTGTTATTTGGTCGAGCTGATATGTTTGCAATTGATTTTTTCACTCATTTTTTCTACCAGGTGATGCTGTCAGGGGACGGGTGTGCGGTTTCGATGCCTTACATCGTCTCTCTCGCTGTTCATGTTTGTTCTCCGATGTGTGGTTCCGTTTGTTTATGTTACGCCTTCGTTTTCCTTGGCCTGGTGTTCCGCTTGTTCAAAAACACTCATCCTTTATTTTTTTTGAACAAAAACTCGACAATTTTTGATTACATTTTGGGGGAAAACTCAATTTCATTGGCAAATGATAGACGACTGACAGTATGTATTTGCCCTCGCTGCTAAATTCTGTCCCTTTCCTTCGTTCAAAACGGCATCACCCAAAGTGATACTTGAGAGTATTAGCCTTGAAGACGAGTTGGCGGGATTCTCCAGCCTCCCTCGAGACCTCATGCAATTTGGGAACAAAAAATCGGAGAAAAGATTTAGGTGGAGAGAACAGGGGCTCAATCTTGAGAGATTGTTGTCATTAGAGACAGGAGAGAAAAAACAGTTTCTGCATTTGTCTGGATAATTTGATTGATGGTGAATGATCGGTGATCCATCAGAAAGAGCGGAACTGTAGCAAATAACGCTCCAAAAATCGTCAGGAGTGAATAGGTAAGGAAGGATATAAATTAATCAAGGTAGAGTTCATGACGATTTTAGTCACGAGGCCAAATTGCCTATTAGAAGCAGTCAAACAGCTCGTTGTTAAAAAAAAACAATCATACTAAGCAAAGCGATATCTGGAAGCAGGACTACGTCCGGATAAGAATCTGACTCTGTCGAAAACATTAATTAGACTATTATAATGTGTTCCTACAGTTTGGATCTTGGCTGCACATACATTTATTTTCTGTCATTTGCTGTTCACAAATGATCTACAACTGTATCTCAAAATTCAGAATTTTTTGGTTAAAAAGTACGAATGAGTCACTGAGCCAATAAATATTATAAATGACTATATATGCAATGCAAGTCACAGTATTTATGCATTTTCAAATAATTTTCTTATTGCATTCCGGGATAAAATTTTAAATTTATATTAAATATGAATGTAGTACGTCATTTATTTTATGTTGGGTCCCGGGATAATTATCTTCCATGTTCTCCTTGCATCTGCTACATAAAAAAATATTAAAACGTTCATGCAATTTTCATCTAGCATGAAAATATTTAGGAATGGTGTAGTCAAAACGTTATTTCGAAATAGCGGAATCTTTATTGTTGATTTTAATGTATACAACCATTGTGATACCCGTGTATTCATTTAGGAAATGCAATGTTGCACCCCAATTTACCCAACCGTGCGTGTCCACTCACAAACAGTGCTGTTCAGTCCAATTTCAGTTAATTTCAACTTTAACATCGTCCTTTTCAACTACCAATCAACGAATACCAATACAATCATCAAAATTTATCCAATCAATTTGTACCGTCGTATGAGGAGCTCTGGCGAACGAGCTCAAATTTGGCCTCTTTTAGTCAACATCCATTCATAATCGCATCATTGGCCGCACACACCGAAAATGATGCACCATCGTAGTCCCTTGTGATTTCTGACACACGGGCGAGCCATAGTGTTGTTACCGCTGTTACAAGATGTTGCGAAGTTCAGCGTGATCTCTGTGATTCTTGTAGCACTCTCGAGCTCAAGCGTTATTTTCAGAGATCTTTAAATCATAATGTTGACATTACAAATTCTTTCGGAAGGTCCCAAAATCACAGGTGACTGTAGCGTTTTTTAGATGTGTTTCAAATATTTAGCACCAGAGTGTTCTAGCGTTGTTTGTATAGGTCACCAAAGATTTTGCGAGCATTTGTGTTGTTCCTAGTGGGCCCTGAAGCATTGACAAAATTTTACATTGCTGATGTTGGTTTTGATAGCTTGTCAAGCGTTGTTGACGCTGGTCCCTGAGGCTTTGACAGTTTATGCAGTTGTTCACGGTGATCCATAACGTACTGGCCAGCTTGATCGTTGTTTCGGGTGGTTCTTAATTCGTTGACCTGTTTCAACACTGTACACGATTATCCCTGACGTAATGTCGTCCATTATCGTAGGTATTACCCGTATTTGCATACTACAAGATTGTTCCTGAAAGTCATTGAAGCTTTGATTTCCGTGGTTTCTAATTATCTGGAAGGCTCAAGCTATCTCTACAGTAAATATTAAAACAAATTATTTGACTAGTTACAAAGGTGTTCCCTGTGCTACCTAAATCATTGTCGAGCTCACGTGATTTACGGTTATAAAAATAGTTTTCGAAGCCTCAGCTCATACTGCTCTTTGGTGGACTGTAATTTTCCGGAAATAAATTCGAGACATTTTTTGGGGGGCAGATTTCTATCATGACCAAAATTCAATCAGCAATGGCCGTAGGCATTTTACGGGTATATTTGGGGAACAATGAAGTCGGTACCAGAGCTTACGCAGACACGGAAGGTTTGATTTTATCCGGATTTACACCACAGTAGCTATAAGTGTGGCAAACGCAAATGCGAAGGAATAAGATAAGGGTTAATTAGCGGTGGGGTAAGGGCGGAGTCAGCGGCGCAAAACGTGCAATCTTGAGTCAGCGGCGTGGAGGGTAGCGGAAAGCATGCGGCACGAAGGTACGGAGGTGACTCATACGGATGAACCGACAGCTTATACATGCTAGTAGGTTATATATTTTTATTTACATATTGGTATTTGCATTTCAATGCTGGGCATACTGTATTTCAGCTTCGTTGAATCTCATGTTACATAGATGCATTTTAAATACATGTGCTCTGGATGTTTAGGATATTAACAACATACATTTATAAGATATTTATTTATTTATAATAAATCTAACAGTTACATAATATTTTACTTGCAGTAATAAAGGTTAAGACTCCGCACAATGCCCGCGTGCGCGAATCATGATCTCCGGACACGTTCATGGTGATTTTTCAACCTTGGTATCATTTCTACGTCGGTCGCTGTTGGATAACCGATCGATTATATTTTTCACTGGTATATTGTGACATAGATAATAGGGAAAGTAGATGCAGTAAGCTCCACAAACCGATGATTGATCACTTTGGATCGGGTTCTGTAGTACAAGTTGTATTTTTGCATGCGTATTATAAAACGATGCTATATTTCCTCCTTATATTTATGGAATAAACCCAAACGAATCAAAAATGTAGTGTTTGTTATCGTTTTCGAATATTAGGATCCAATAACCCATTTTATTAGGATCGCTTTCGCTGTTAACAATCTTTTACCCGTTCATTGGATGCATAAGCATTCTGTTTTCAGCAAAACACCCGTTATAGGCCCGTTTCATAATTGGATCTTTCTTGGATAGGTGGTCAATTTGATTATGATCCATGTTTACTGTAGATAGTTGGGGAATACCCTCCTTGCCGAATTTATTTGGATGACACCGAGTGTATAACCTGTCAGGAACACGATCTCATTCGTAGTGGGTGGATTTTCACAATACACCACTGTTATACGCATGTTTGCTCTTTTTTCTAGGTTAATGACATCTTCAGAGTCGGTGGGTATTGTATCAATAACAAATATAGTTCTTCCTGAAGGGAAATTTTGTCTTGTTACGAGATGAGAACTGTTACGTGTCCCTAGAGCCAAAAGCGTTTGATGGTATGCTTGGGCGCATTCTCTTGGAAACGATGATCTAATGTTGGTATCGCAGTTTCCATTTACATCGAAGATAGCGTTTGTGATGTCGTTATGCTAGAGGTAATTTGGATTGCGATCATATGCCCCGTTATATGCCGCTTGATCAATGAGAAACAGGGCTAATTTATTTGGAACAACCCCGTTGAAGGGGGAATCAATGACGATGAAGTTTTGACCAGTAGGAAACACGATTGTCTTGACAATAGGTCGATCGAACATGTATTCAATAATGCCATCGTTTTTTGTGAGCGTTTTATTTAGAGCAAGCAAAGCTGTAGGGTATGGTACAACTTTTTTACACCATAATTTGCATGAATCAAGTAGATAGATGTATTGTTCATTGTCATGTGTTAGAAGAACGCTACTATGTTTTGCCAGCTCCAAACGTATATTTACGCTGACATTATCCAATAGATACAACAAAGTTTAGTGGTCCCATCATATGTATGCCATGACGTACATTTTCTTGAATTCAGGTCTCATTTTCGTATTGATTAGCAAAATTCGGTGCGTCGATGGTATCTGAAATGGGTGTTTGAAGGGATTTATTCATCATATTCAGCCTTTTATTATTTAGATCGGAGCTCTTCGTGGATGTATAGGCGTTGAGATTATTTAGTAGTCCTGAATAACTGTTTCCTTCACACTAAACACCATTTAGGAATAGAGAGTGACTTTGGAACAAAAACGCGGTGAAAGAATCCGTCAACCTTTTTTATATTTAGCGCAATATTTATATGGCTCTAGCTTCTTTTAAAATGCAATACACGTAGGCTCAATCCACCATCCTTGAACGGGATGATACCGTCAACACCATCTCGTAGATCGATGGAAATGGAATCAATATGACCACGTATTTTTTTATATATGCCATTGGCGCGCGTAAATGAATAATATTTATTAATAGAATAACATCATGTAGCTTACATTATCACTCATCAAGGACATTTTTTGGCTTACGGCACCTTCAACGACATGTTTTGTAGAATAAAGGCGTGGAACTTTATGCGTCCTGTGGCATTATCATATTCAAACAATGTTCCTTCATCTCTAACGATTCGTTTCCTTAACAGACTTTTTCTGATATTGATTTCTAGCTCGGAGATGTATTCTTCCAATGTATTACCTGAGATATTTTTGCTAGGAACAAACAAAGCAGCATCATGCCCGATTCGATCGTTTTTAGCATTCAAATAGTGTACGTAGAATACAATGTTGTACTGTTCATCGCACTTTTTTATCTTGAACCAGTCATTATAGAATACTTCTACAAGTCTTACTCTCCACTCTCCCTGTACCTGTATTCCTGGATAAATATTGTTAGTAAAACTTGAAGATGTGTTGTTTTGGTACTATTGGCTACTGCCTAACGATGAGACATAGACAAAAAGGTCCTTCGGTTTGTGCATTCTGCTCCGGGTCCTACGTCATACTGACAACAAACCGCTTGTAGACCTCAACAAATACTCTAATTAATAGGACAATCAAACATGTTCAACTTTATATTGATTTATTTACATTTATACAACATGTTAGGTAACTTAACACAATGAATCCTGAAGACGTGGATGTGCTTCCATCGCGACTACACTCGCCAAAGGCAGCCTCACCCGGCTTATGCCTCATCCATGTTAAATCCATGTTTACATCAGTATCATCATCATCCAAGACACATCGTTTCCTGTTTTTAGTGACGGTAGGTTTAACTGCAATGGATTTTTTGGGGAATGTCTGGATGGCCATAGGCAAGAGTGTTACAGGAGTCGAGATAGTAGCGTTTGTTTTCAAATTTACCGAGGCAGTTTTAAATTGCGCGTACAGTTTTAAATTGTGCGTACGGGTGGTCAGAGAAGTCTATGTATTCAGCCAGAAGAGCTCGTCGTATTTCCGCCTCAATATTGGCTACGCATTTTAACTGGAGCAGCAACGAGTCTGTGTACGAGTAGATGAGCGAGACGTTGTCACGGTAGCGTGGTTTCAGTGTCATTAAAGAAGTCGTAGACTTTTGCTTTAGCTTTTGCGAGCACGTAGAATCCAACTTAGAGTGTATGAACCAGTCGGATATTTTTTTGTTTGAGGATCATGATGACTGTTTCAGGGCCGAAGGCGTAGCAGTTTTTCAGACGGGGGTTGACAGCATGTTTGCAAAACTCGTTGGGGGGGGGGAACACAACCTTTGCGTCTAGACTTCTGTTGAGCGGATTGAAAATATGCTTCCCGTATATACTATTTGAGAGCAGTTTAAACAGGGACTTTTCAGAGGAGTTCGTAGACTCCCGATATTTCTGGATATTTTCCATGATGAACGACTTGATGACAGGTTCCAGCTTGATGCAAAAAAAATCGATGAACCTTGGTGACTTTCAGTTCTTACCTGAGGAGTACTTACAAAAGTTCCAGACCGACGAGGCAGTCAGTTTGAGGTAGATGACTAGAAACCAGCTTATGATCTGCTCGTTTTTGAAATTTGAGATTTCCCGAGCCAGCCAAGAGATTTTTTGTGAAGGGTAAAACATCGTCCAAGGTAATCTCTTTGTGTTGTAACAGTAGCGGCAGCTCGTCTGTTTTTCGTGCAACTTCATTTCTGACTTGAGCATCGAAACAGACAATGTACGTATACTCGCCAGAACAATCTGTGTTTACCAAGTCGAACGCTTGAATTTCTTCGGGTGTGAGCTCGAGGATTTTGCCAATGATAGAACCCTACAGATAGGTAGTGTAGGGTCATAGTCTTTGCAGTTGAGATTGTTTATCTTGGTAACACCTTTTGTCAACCTTACGAATCCGTCTCGAGTATTTTTGTCCATCAAGTGCAGGAGATCAATATCTTTGACCAGCTCCAGTTTCATCTATCATTTGTAGAGGGCAGCTTGCATTGCAAAGCCAGGGCGCTCACAAAGTGGACGGGATCCAGGGTGTAGTCACGTGTCATGGTGTCCCTAAACTTTTGGAAGACTTCGGCCAGCAGCAGCGTGTTGATAAGCAGGTATATGATCATGAAGTCACGCAAAGTCTTGCAGTTTGCTGCCTGCAACATTCCAATCTCGTCAGCATACTCAGAGTCCAATATTCCTTTGCCTCGAAGTTGACTGTGAAAGGCTTGTTGCGACGGGATGTATGTTCGGTCCAGCACGGAATCCGATGTGATGACTTTGTAGCATAAGTGTCCTTTTCGAGTAGCGAGGTCTAGAACCTTGTCACTGTAGCCGAGACTTGTGAGATGGGATTTCAGGAAAGGCATGTCATGGCCACTATCTTTAAGATTTTTGGCAAGACTGTCTAAACTTAAGTTGAGGAACGAGAACGAATCGATAAACTTGACACCGTACTTTCTCGTAGCGTCGTTCAAGGAGACAGAGATGCTGAACATTTTATCCGACTTTATTTGTAGGACACGGATATTCGAGAAGTTAGTATCGTCCAATCCTCGCAATATGAATCTCATGTCATAAGCCTATGCATTGTGAGCAATACATGGCATATAGCGCAACTTCTCCGTGATTTTGAAGTTACAATTCAGGAACAACTTGGCCAAGTAGTTTTCTGTTATTTCTTCTATATTGGGTCCGGAAACCCCCTCCACGTAATGGTTATGGTGGCGAACTTGCCTTTCACCATTTTCTCCATAAGCGTCCCAGCAGCATTCTCATGTTTTGCTTTCGCAAATTTTTTTCGCGCCTTGTTTGGTGAGGACGGGTTCGGGGTACAATGGCATGGTTGACATGTAATCATTATAATCCAGCAACATATTCTTGACAAGATGTGTCTCAATCTCCTCAAGAGCAACCGAAGTCGAATCGACTTATTTGTGCCCTACAATTTTCCCGTCTTTATCCACTAGAGTGTAGCTGTACATGCCAACTTGTGTATGTTGACAGTGACAACATGGTTTCCCTCTTGGCTTGGCTCCAGCACAGATTCACAGTCATAATAACAAACAACGGGTGGTTTCATTGTTGCGTGAATGGTTGAGAATTGGTACATTTCGCGTTCTTCGGGCATACTTATATTTTGCAAGCCTGGCCTGGCCGAACACAGTTTTATGTGTCCAGCTTTTTTAGTTTTCCCTTGCATGCAAAAAGGACAAAAAAGTTGTCTCTCAGTCTCGCTCATCTTAACGTTTTCATAAATGCATTGAAACATGGAATGAGAGCTACATGATTGGCATCTAAGATTTGCACGAGGGGGATAGTACGCTCCTCACTGTCCTCTAAACTATCGCTGTATACACTGACCAGACCATAACCTTCCTTCTCTTTTGTGAGTTGATATAGTTTAATGTCAACTTCACAGTCCCTTTCTATACTTGGTAAATCTTCTGATGCCACCGCTATGTACAATGCAAGTTTTCCAAAATTAAAGTAATCGTTTATGTATGGAAGGTAAGATAACTCCGCTTGTCGTTTAAAATTTGAGAGATATGTATTTTCAGGTAAATGGAAATGGGCAATCATGCTTGTCAATACGCAATTATTATTTTTTTGTCTTGATATTGACAATATGGTGCCGACCTAGATAATATTTCAACCCCTGTCTCGTAGAATTTGAGCTCAATACTGGTTACTGTATTAATGCTTCAGCCACTCCAGCCACAGTTCATTGTTGACGGTCGTGGGGTGAGGTAGTGTGTGGCTAGTGCTCCTCTTCACTTCATTTGCTGTGTTAAACATTATTTAAACTGTTGTTGTTTGTTCCATTCAAGGAAGTGTGTGCCACATTTAAACACCGTGTTTATGTGTCTGATAAACTAATAAACAAATCAGGCCCTCTTTACTTTATTCAACAGTGTAAGGGTAGAACTTCCCTCACTGGCATCTCTGCCCTGCTTTCCCACCTACAGTCGAGAAACAAGCGAACCGCAGACTCTCTGCGCCTCGGTAAGCCACACACCCAAAAACCTCACCCCCTACTCGAGACTGCTTACCGCAAACAATGCGGTAATAGCTTCGCGCTTCCTGCCCCTTCCGGCACATCAGTTCACTGCGTTCATCGAACATCACTCCGTCGCCCTTTCTGCACAGCAGCTCATTGCCCTCAACGCACATCACTCCATTGTAGTGCACATCAATTCATTGCGGTTTCCGCACATTACTCAAACGCCCTCTCAGCACATCAGTTCATTGCCGTCCACGCACATCACTACATCGCCCTCTCTGCACATCAATTCACGGCGTTCCCCGCACATCACTCCATCGGAAACTCTGCACATCAGTTCATTGCTTTCCCCGAACATCACTCCATCACCCTCTCTGCACATCAGTTCATTGTGTACCCCGCACATCACTCCATCGCCCTCTCTGCAAATCAGTTCATCGCACTCGAAAGACTCAGCACAGAGCAAAGCATCACTTCCTTAGGAACTTCGATTCCTGCTACAGCTGCGCTCGTCCGACGAACCCCGCGCTAAGTAAGCTATAACCGCAGCCTTCCTGCCTTGCCAACGAAGCCCGCGTACTTTTTGCCCTCACCTCTCAGCTGACCTGGACCAAGGCCTTCAAGACCGGCCTTGCCTGGACACACCCCATCACAGCTGATTCGGATACTCGCGTCAATCCTGGACTTGACTGTGGACATCGTACAAACAAAACAAAAAATTCCTCTTTGGAAAACTATTTCAAGCTACAGGCTTTCTGGTTTTCAAAATAGAGTTTCAGTTCATGTCTACTTTGGTGTTTCAATGCGTGTATACTTCAAAGTACTCGATGGTGCGCACTCGAAGCATTTTATCCAGCATTTAAATAGCACTTGTTACAATATCTTTTTAGTGCCGAAATCTTCTTATAGTGACGATAAAGAGTGTGTATTATGAGTGTTAAGCGCCAAAGGAAAATAATGTTTTCGTGTGCTGTGATGACCAGGAACTAATCCCACAAGTGACTTACTCTGTCGGCATCATCAGACTGACGCCGACTAACATCAGGAAAAGAAACTATTTCCACACTGTAAAAAACAGTGTCATTAGTTCCATTGTGTTCTATTTTGTGTTCTATTAGTTCGATCTCTATCTTAACTAAATTTATTTTTATTTCAGCTGTGCTCATATTACTTGTTTGTACTTCATCAATGGTACTAAGGGTATGGGTATATTGATTTCGAACATCTCGAATGAAACTGGTATTGTCACAGCATAATTATAATTTAAAAACGTATTTCCGCACTGTTAGGGCAAATCTGTTAGTATGTCACCCTGTTAGAAGGCTGCTCTAGTTTGTTTTTTCCTATATCTTAACTGTGCACGCGTTAGCTGTGTGTGTATAACCGTATTCTAAGATGTTACTGGTATTACGATTTTCAACATTGTCAAATGTGGCCGGTTCTCTGTAACAAACCCACAAGTATCTTGTATCAGGTTGTATCATTGTATTGTACCACTTTACATCTTGAAGCTAAGAATCGTGCTACGATTTCATAACATCCCATTTACTGAATTGTAATTATTTTTTCGTCATCTTCTTATACTCCGCCGTTAATGTCTAGTTCTAGGTTGGTGCCCAGAATCATATCATTCTTTTATTGAAAAGCAGATGGGAGCAGCTAAGAATTAGTTTAGCTTTGCATTTAACCCAAGTCCAGCAATAGGTAGTAACCTTGCGCTAACGCGCATCCGACGATACGCGAATCCGACTCTCATTTGTATTATTCCCGTTTTCATTCCGTTTCGAATCGTCGACATAATCGTCGCATCTTGCATCTAATTATAGTATTGCATCCATATCTGCTGGCTACAAGAAATCACATATAATAGAACTAGAGCTAACGGTCCATTTTCCCACCGGTAAATTCTATGACAGTCCAGTATGGTTTAGGCAAAGCTAGAATGTGGCATCTGCCACACCTCGTACACCCCCGAACTAATGGATTGTCAAAGTTTTTCTGGCTCCTCTGCCAGGACTTTGCGTAGCAGTCCCTCAAAAGGGGAATGCAAGACACTGCGCTGTAAATTTTGTCAAGCGGCAGAGAAAACCAAACAACTGAAAGCACAAATCAGTCACGCCTCTGATGGATTATCCAGAACAGAGACAGTCTTATCCAATGACTTATCCAGAACAAAGACAGTCAACAAGAATACCCGATTGCTAGTTGTTTAAATAAAAAATTTCACGAATTTAAAGATCTAATAATCAGTGAATTAGCAGCAGTCAAAAAAACTGTCGAGACCACCCAAAATCAAGTGAAAGAACGCCAAGCGCACCTAGACTTCGAACTCGCCAAGAAACTTTCATCTCTAGAAGCTGAGACAAACGTTCGTATTAAACCGATGGAAACTCAGTCAAAGATAGCGAGGCACTGTACACAACTCTAGTTAGTAGGAGGCAGCCACGCTGTGACAACGCAACACACGTTGGACACAATCTCACCACTTTCGACCCAATACACGTAACTGATTCGATGAATTGCCCGATTAAATGGACTCGCAGAATATAAAGGAAATTATTGTGATTTGTGATTACAATGTCACCTCCTTCAAATCAAATCATCAAAAAGGGAGAATTCAACTGATAATACTCGGCAAGATTGATTTATAATTTGACTCGGTCAAAGGCATAATCGCAAAGGAAAGGATACATTCATCTAAACGAACTATAATACAAATCAGAGCTAAAAACATGTCGCAGACGGAATCGACATGGAAAAGGTATGAAGCCATGATAAACAACATCAAACCTTCACACGCGAACCTCCATGTCACTGGCATTTTGCCCCATCCGAACCATAGGAGATACAAGTTAGGCAAAATGATTTTACTTAACAATCACCTAGAACCTTTCTGCAAAGCTCAAAAAATCTCTTTCTCGGATCATTGGAATACGATAATCGACCCAAAGTACTATAACTTTAATAGTATCACCAATAAGGCTCGCATTAACACGCATGAACTTGATACAATTTAAAACATTCTTAAAAACTTTGGCGTTGGACTTGTCAACGAAAATAAGTAAAAAAACGTAAACGATATCATACCGACAACTCCGCCAGCAGTGCCCAACGAAACGACACAGCGACCTCCACCCGTTTTAACACAAGATACACAACAAATACAAGTGCCCATCATAACACCACCACACGTCCTAGCAAAAAAGTTCCTGCTATCAATCCAGCCCGAGTTAGAGGCAGTAGTCGCAGTTTCGCTAGTACAACCCACGAAACGAAAGTCTACGCTCCGACACAAGACCTCAGAGTAAAAGCAAAATAAGTCAAGCAAATCAAGTCAATGTGACTAACGGTACTCTCAAATGTTACTACGTGAACGTTGGAAGTCTCAGAGACAAAATCAAAGAATTAGGTATCCTTGCAATGAATGGAAGTATCGACATTATAGTAATCACAGAATCGTGGATGAAAATCAGCAAAATACATTATACAGACAAATTTACTTTTCCCGGTTACTCACTATTTCACAAAGACAGACAAGACCGAGAGGGCGGAGGAGTGCTGTTTCTCGTAAAAAACACTCGGCAAACATTAGAAGTCCCCATTCCAAACAACAGGCACGACATAGTATTAATCCAAGTAGTCGGTGAACATATGAAATGTCAAATCACTCTCGTCTATCGCCCCCCCCCCCGAATGCAAGGTTGCAGATGATATCGATCTTTACAAACCCTCGTCGATGTTGTCACAACTCAACACAGTATTGTGCTTGGCGACTTCAATATCCCCGACATTGATTGGGAAACAGACGAATGCACTGCGACCGGCCAACGTCTGATTGATTTTGCAGACGATAAGTTCATGACCCAAATGGTGAAGACACCCACAAGAGGCAGCAACATTCTTGATGTCCTGTTTAATGCAAGCGACTCTCATGTCACGAACGTCGAAGTAGGCGAACCACTCGGAACTAGTGACCACAACTGTATCGTTTTTTTTTATGTAGCTCGAGTTGAAAGCATCAACAAACTGCGAAAAAGTTCCTAACTTCAGATTAGCTAATTTTGATGGCTTATGAGAGTCAGTGGCGTCATCAAACATAACCCTCGGACAAAATGTAAATCAATCGCTCGACTATTTCTTGACTGCACTCAAAAATATTGAACATGAGCATATCCAGCGCAAAAACAGGCGAACAGCAGTCAATCAGCCCATGTACTGGACAAAAGGAATTACAGGGCCTTCGTCTATGGTAGAAAGCAAAGCATTCGATAAAGCATAGACATCCACATGACGACGTA
Organism: Gammarus roeselii; assembly: GCA_016164225.1. Taxonomy (NCBI): domain Eukaryota; kingdom Metazoa; phylum Arthropoda; class Malacostraca; order Amphipoda; family Gammaridae; genus Gammarus; species Gammarus roeselii. The sequence continues at coordinate 18,257 of SDVV010004530.1, forward strand.
GCAAAAAATGAATACAAAATTATTAGACGAGATCTAAAGAGAGTCCTGAAACGTAAGAAGAAAGATTATGAGAATGAAATTGCTGCCAATGCCAAAACTAATCCAAAACAATTCTTTAGTTATATTTCGAGCAATAAAAAAATCAAAATCTGTAATAGGTTCTCTCGAGAACGATGTTGGTGAGCTAGAAACGGACGACACCAAAATGAGTGTTTTACTTAATGAATACTTTTGTTTTGTATTTACGTTAGAGAATCAGGATATTCCTAATCCCGAGGATATCATAGCGGCAAAACGAATTGAAGGCCTCACCATAGTGAACTTTTTTCCAGCTAAAGTTATTAAATATCTAGATAATTTGAAAGTCACCAAATCTCCAGGTCCAGACAAAATTCATCCCAGAATTCTAGAAGAGACTAGAACCGAAATCGCCGAACTTTTATCAAACATTTTCACACAATCTCTCACAAATGACACATGTCCCTCTAGAAAGAAAGAGGCCAATAATACCACATTTTTTAAAAATGGGGACAAAAAGTGTCCCGGCAAATACCGTCTGATTAGTCTCACCTCAGTTATTAGCGAAATGACGAAAAGTTTGATAATGGATAAAATAACAGAATTCTTAGAATCAAACAAATTGATTGGTGATTCCCAGCATGGCTTTAGACACAACCGTTCCTGTCTAGCGAATCTGCTACTCCTTTCCAGAAATATAATTGAAATCCACAACACAAAATCTCCAATCGATATCATTTACCTTGACTCTCAAAAGGCCTTGATAAAGTCCCCCTCAAGCTCCTAATTAGCAAATTGCACAGCATCGGTATTCGAGGCAAGCTTAACAACTGGATAAAATGCTGGCTTACGGACAGACGGCAGCCAGTTGTATTCAACGGAGCTCCCTCCCCCCTGGGGTAATGTTACAAGCGGCGTGCCTCAAGGATCCGTGTTAGGGCCAGTTCTCTTTATAATATTCATTAACGATCTCAATAGCAACGTTTTCTCAAACATCAGCAAGTTTGCAGACGATACTAAGACCGGAGGAAAAGTGCTAACTGAACTAGTGTTAGCAGATTCAACTAGACTTGAGCAAATTGTTGATTGGTCAAAAAATTGGCAAATTATATTTGATGTAGACAAATGCAAAGTTATGCACATAAGTCCTCATAACCCCGAACACGAATATTCAATGTCTGGAAAGAAACTCATTCCCGTCACCGAAGAGAGAGATTTAGGTGTCATCATTAGTAACGACTTAAAAAACAGCAAGCAATGTAACGATGCTGCCAAGAAAGGCAACAAAATGCTAGGTATGTTATCCCGCACTATCTCGTACATAAACCAACACAGTATGCTCATGTTATTTAATGCATTTGTTTGACCGCACCTCGAGTATGCCGTTCAATTCCGGTTTCCATTCCTTAGAAAAAACGTTATTAAACTTGAGAAGGTTCAACGTACAGCTACCTAACTCATTCCCTCTCTGCGGAATAAATCGTAAAAAGACAGGCTTAGTGAACTCAATCTTTATTCGCTAGAGAAACGTCGAGTCAGAGGCAACATGATCGAATGTGGAAGAATATGAAGGGTAACGAAAACGTCGACCCAACAAGCCTTTTCACTCTAGGCCGCCGTGGCCGAGTGGTTAGCGTATCCGACTGCAGTGTCAGCCTCTGGTGCTGCATGTCGCGAGTTCGAGCCTCGGCAGGGACACGGCGGTCTTGTGGCGGGGAGATTTGGCGCCTCCCCCCTCTGTGTCTGCCTAGCTTAGTCACCCCCCTAACTAGGGGGAAACGGCTGTATGTCTATACATACATGTCTATACATATACAAACGG
>SDVV010004531.1:0-20096 GCA_016164225.1 Gammarus roeselii
ATATCTCACTTAATGATCTAAAAGATTGGAAGCGGAGGTCCGTTTCGAGTAAGCGTTTTTTCTTTTGCGCACCAGCGTGCGTCTGTTATTGCTAAAAACTTTCACTTTTTTCTAACGTTGAAAGCGTTGTTTTGTTTTTTCCTCGCACACTTAGGCGTGCGAGCCTGCTTTAATCAATGATCGTCGAGCCCTACGGGGGAGCCTATTATGACTCGCGTTGAGGCTCTGGTGGAAATGAGGATCAAATCAAATCAAATCAAATCCATCTGCGGCGGTAAACCACCGATACGTACATTGCGGGGACGTGAGGGAGGGTCTTGGGTGAGGTGACCTGCATAGGGGCGTGGTTGTGTCATTGCTGATATCTGTATTACCTCTGTGTGTTGGGTGGCAGTTAATTCATTGCCCCCCGTGTGGTATAATTGTTACTGTGGACACCATAGCAATAGCATTTTTTCTGGGTGTGAGTGTATATCCCTCAGTCACACAGCATCGCACCAGCAAGACGCGTAGGGAATGACCTCATGTGAGACGAAGATTAGTGTTCGATGTTTTGATTCAGTAAAAATATTATATCCGTTGTGGCTCTGGAGTTTTTAAAAATGTCGGTGGGCCAGAGTGCCGATCAGTGGGCAGGCTGCATCCACGACCTGTCGCAGAAACATGGTGGGTTGAGGAACTTTTGCTGTGGCGGGGTACCAGATGCCGCCACCGCAAGCAAGGTCTGACCTCGTGGGCGGTGGTCTCACAGGTAACACCTCTGACCGCCCTTTACAGGTATCGTACCGCATCATGATGCAGCTCTGCGGCGTGTACAGCCAGCCCGTCTTGGCCGTGCAGGTGCTGTGCGCTATGACGTCTCTGGGTATAAGTCCTAATGCCATCACATATGGCTACTACAACAGGGCCGTGCTGGAGAACAAGTGGACCCACAGTAACCTCTACTGGAACAAGCTCAGGTGAGATTCGAGTAGCTACTGCGCACGCGAGGTTATTAGTTATTATTAGAAGGCATTACGCGCTAGAAAACCCTGTCCATCCAATTTAATCGTTTCCACCTCAAAACTATATATCGTCGAACGAATAAATGTTTAGTTGGTTTTCTGGTTCATTTACCACTACTTTGCTTGAAAAGGGTCCACTCAACTAATGATGCTCCTGCAAGACGGGCCTAGAAAATACGGTTAGAATCCAGGGGAGGCACAATATTTGAGATGACTGATACTCTAAATTAACTGCCTACAGAGTACAATTTCCTCTTTCAGTTTAGTTGTTTGTTTTTTCAGTCGCAAGGACGGGTCCGTTTAATTTTGTCCTAAACCTCAAACATGTACTTGGTGAACAAGTTCGTCAACTATTAGAAACATTGAACTTTGCTCGTTTCTTGCTCTTTTTGACGGGTGCAGACCTCTGATATCAAAGTGATCATCTTTGCACGTCTCTCGCTCTTCTTGACGTGTGCAGACTCCTTCTGATATCAAAGTAATCATTCTTGCACGTCTCTCGCTCTTCTTGACGTGTGCAGATTCCTTCTGGTATAAAAGGGATCATCTTTGCTCGTCACTCGCTGTTATTGACGTGTGCTGACTCCTTCTGATTACAAGTGATCATTTTTGCTCGTATTTCGCTCTTCTCAACCTCCTCGGCTGCTCCCTCGAATTGAAGTTTAGACATTCATAAAGTTCACTAAGATGAGAGTGTGCTGCATACTCCTCTTTGTTGGTACCCTATCAAAAGTAAACACTTTATTGGGTAAATTAAACTAAATTAAGAATCTGTCTATATATTTCTATCGCGATATTTACTTCAGAACGAATAATTCAAATTTGATTTCAGCTGGTTTTAAATATAGCTGTAGCGAAACATATAACTGGAATTCCGTGAATCTATAAGCATCGACGAATTTTATTTTGCTTCTGTATCTACATGCTGACTCACATACTCAATTCACACGGGAGGCAGTTGGGGCCTGCGAGGGAATCCTGCTGCCACTCACATACTTGATTCACACGCGAGGCAGTTGGGGCCTGCAAGGGAAACCTGCCGCCACTCACAGACTTGATTCACTCGTGTGACTGTTGATGCCTGCGAGAGAAACACGCTGCTACTCACAGATTTGATTCACTCATCAGGCAGTTGGGACCTGCGCGAGAAATCTGCTGTTACTCACAGACTTGATTCACTCGGGAGACAGTTGAGGTCTGTGAGAGGAACCTGTTGCCACTCAAAGACTTGACTCACTTGGGAGACAGTTGGGGCCTGCGAAAGAAACCTGCTGCCGCTCAGACTTGATTCGCTCGAGAGACTGTTGGTGGCTGTGAAAGAAACATGCTGCCCCATGTCTGCTTCCGATTATCTGTTCTAATTTTTGTTGTTGTTGCTCAACCCCAACTCCCCCTGCAATGGAGGAGCCACGGCCTGCGCACAGCTCGAGGTCCGGGAACCCACCAACGTGTGCGTGTTGGGAATGACGTGTGCTGTTTTAATCGCACAGCCAAACGGAAGCTGCCACGTGGCAAAACTTTACCCTTGTAGGCACCAACTGTCTCCTGTGTGAACCGGCTCTCATTGATATTAGACAGCTGATCATCTCTCTCTCGATTTCTCCTTTCCACCCCGTCCTCTCCCTCCCTCTTTCAGGAACGTGGTATTGGGTGTAGCTGCTTTCAGGAGCTCTGGGCGTGATCGCGCGGAGAAGCAGCGTCTGGCAACCTCTCTCCAGGCCACACCCCAAAACACGCAGCGAGCCGTGGCTGGCCTGCAATTGCAGAAAAAGCTTGTGCCGCAACAACAGGGCAAGAACAGCGCGACTGTAGCGCCACCGGTGGATGAAATGGATAGCTTGTCTATCGGTAGGTTACAGATCCTTCTTCTAAGAATAACACAATGTGAAAATTTTCACGCATTGGCCTCAATCATATCGTAAGACAGTTGATAAGTACTTGTATGTGTTTTAATGGTGATGTACGATTGCTGGTACGCCCAACAACTTTTCTCTGTTGAAACCCTGCATGATGAGTCTCACTCACGCCGAATTCACTACAGTCCAAGCATTGGCACTAAAAATGTGAATGCCTTGCAAGCCAAGCTATAAGCCACATTTTCAGAATATTTATGTAATTAGACTGTTCAAAATTTGCATTTACAGATGAGAGAGCAAGAATATTGTGTATCTTGTGTCAACTTTTGCTTTTTAAATTATTTTAAGGTTTGTTTTCATAACCCATAAATGTAACCCGTATATTGTGATCGTCAAGTGAACAAGCACTCGGAGTGATTGGACCCTTTTGCGATAAATTGCTATTCATTGTCTGAATGTGATGGTATGTGGATTAGAGTTAGGAATGTCTTGCTTGCGGCCGTCGCCCAGCGTGGAAGATGCATCTGTGTGTCTACGTATGTGATCTATAGTGTCAAAACCCGTTAATGCAGAACGAACATATTCCTAACACTCTATCACTTGCTACGTATAATTTTTTTCGCCCATCTGTACGTCAACAATACTTATTTACTTCTCGCCTTGTTCACTGGTCAACTAATATCATGGCCTCCTCCCTCAGATGGCGACAGCTGTTCTCGCGTATCCATTGAGAGCGAGGACGCCTCCCTCGAGGGCGTTGTGGGTGGCTCCTCCTCCACCACACCAGCGCGGGTGTCCGCCCTCTCAATCTCCACGGGCGGCGGCCCCCGGCGGGAGCAGCAGCACGCGAAGACAGACACACTCGGATCAGGTCAGAGTGAAACGGGAACTAATTCCCTGCTCAGATCTTCACTAACAATACTGTACTGTTTGACGAAAGAAAATCATTTTGAGTAACTTTCAAGAGCTGGTGACGTGGAGAACACGTCAGGTTTGATTGGTGCGGTCTGCCTTTTCCCCCGTAGAAGTGACCTGGCGTGTCCTAATCGAACATACCCAACATCCATTGTCATTAGGAGATGCACTCCTTCACAGTTTTTATATGTTGGATGAGTCCTGTCGTTGAGTTGCGTAACCGGGAAACAGTGACGTAGATATATCGACATTAGATATGGCTCGCACTGGAAATCCACGTCACTCTAATCTTTGTTTGATTGTCGCAAATGACTACCCGGGATATGAGAACAAAAAGTGTTGTGATGGTCCAATCTGCGGCGTGGGACCACGTCCAGGAGCTGGCCCACAAGCGCAAACGGACCACAAGCGCAGCCGTGTAGTTCGGAGGCTAAGAAGGCTTCAAGTCCCCCAGTCACGAGATCTGCAAGAGTCTGTACTGGGATTGGAGAGAATGAGGCGGTACTGAAGCATTGTTGTTGAGTCGTCGCTTCAAGTCCCTCAGTGACGAGATGGGCTAGAAGCTGTACTGAGGTTGGAGGTAATGAAGCGGTACTGAAGCAGTGTCGTTGGGTCATCGCTTCAAGTTCCTCAGTCACAAGATGGGCGAGAGGCTGTTCTGAGGTTGTGGAGGTAATGAGGCGACACTGAAGCGGTGTTGTTGAGTCGTTGCTTTAAGTCCCTCAGTCACGAGATGTGCGAGAGGCTGTACTGAGGTTGTGGAGGTAATGAGGCGGTACTAAAGCATTGTTGTTGGGTCGTCGCTTGAAGGAGGCAAATCAAAGGATTGTGATGGGGTGGTAACTTGCTCTGATCCATGGGTTTGCTAGTTTTGTCATGTCAAAAAGTGTTGGCAGTTTTCGTATGGAACGAATTTTTGCTGATTCTAAAGAATGTATGAAATGAACAAGTTGCACCAGTCAGTCATCTGCTTAAAGGTATTTAGGCTTTTGGATTATCCGTTTCTGCTCGTTTGGTGTGTAGTTACACCAAGTGTAGTTTATGGTTGTGGGCAAGACTAATGTTAGTCCATTCGGCCAATCTCACAGAGTGCCAGATTAGATTTGATTCACGAGATGCCTCAAGTTATTCTGGCGTTTCATACAAAGTACCAGTGTACCTTTTTTTTTCTAGAATACACAGTAAATCAAATTTACAATTGTATCAAATCAGTTGGCTAGTTCTATGGAACAAATGAGTAGGTACATTCAGGATCCGGTAACACCTGACAACATCTGTCTGAGATATTTCGGAATATATTTTGTCGCTCTCGTGTATATGGTCTGGATATATCTAATACGTTTCGCTCACTTCATAAGTTTCACTTTTGGCTACGTTGCATCACAGAAATGCATTCACGTAACCCAAGCAAAATGGAATACACGAGCACATTCAGACATGAGACAACATATGTATCAATTGTGTTCTGGCGTACTTACAGCTACCCTCAAAGACAATACCGTTAGTGATCCGCCAAGGCGAGTATACGACTAGTATGAAGGTACTATCATTTGCTGTACATTGCGGGTAGAAAAAATGAAGAAACGTTTTTTACAGTCGGCCCCTCTGGAAAAATTCTGGCTCCGCGCCCGGTATCACGCGATATGGCTAGTTTGCTTTCCTTTGATGAGACCCCCATTGTAAGGACCTTGCGAAGGGCAAGCATTAATTCTGGGCCTTCATGGATCTGGAGAAGGCTCACGACAGGGTCGACAGTGAAGCGCTATTTATGGTGTTGCGTTTGTATGGAACGAACGGAAATGTGTTGAGAGCAGTGCAATATTTATATGTTGGCAGCAGAGTGGAGGGCGAGGCGAGTGCTTGATTCACAGTAAACGTGGGACTGAAACGAGGCTGCGTTATGTCTCCATGTGTGTTCAATCTCTACATGAATTGACTGGGGTGGATGGATGATTATTCATTTTATAGATCATTAACACTTTATTTTAGTATTTCTTATGTCTTGGGCTCTAATGTTTATCTGTGCCCTTTTTTCATGATGATCTACTTTGTATTAGTTATATAATTATGTATCGTTAGACGCCCGCAGGGGCCCTGGGTGGCGAGCAACGAATACGCGTTGGGGCTCCGCTGGAGCGCGGAAGCGCCTACTGCTTCTACTACATTAACCTACTCGGTATCGACGTTAAACTTACTCGGTATCTATGTTAAACCTACTCTGTATCTACGTTAAACCTACTCTGTATCTACGTTAAACCTACTCTGTATCTATGTTAAACTTACTCTGTATCTATGTTAAACCTACTCTGTATCTACGTTAAACCTACTCGGTACCTACGTTTAACCTTTAGGTATCTGCGTTAAACTTCCTCTGTATCTACGTTAAACCTCCTCTGTATCTAGGTTAAACCTACTAGGTATCTTCGGTAAACCTACTCTGTATCTACGTTAAAGCTACTTGATATCTATGTTAAACCAACTCGATATCTATGTTAAACCTACTCGATATCTATGTTAAACCTACTCGGTATCTACATTAAACCTACTCGGTATCTATGTTAAACCTACTCGGTATCTATGTTAAACCTACTCGGTATCTACGTTAAACCTACTCGGTATCTACGTTAAACCTACTCGGTATCTACGTTAAACCTACTTTGCCGCTCTTCAATTGCCCTACGGAGGAGTCTGCATTAACTTCGGTTGGGACTCCGGTGGAAAACGAAGCAACCACAACTGCATGAATTGAATCGTCAGGCAGGTGAACGCGAGTGTAATGGGTCGTGGCTTAGAGCTGTTGGAGGCAAATGGGCGGAGTTGGTAGTTCAGTCAGTTACTGTTTGCGAATGATAAGGCACTGGTGACGGATTCGGAGAAGTTTTGTAGGATAGTGTTGGAGTTTGGTAGAGAGTGTGAGAGGAGGAAGCTGCGAGTTTGCGTGCGTAAAAGTAATGAGATGTTTGAGGGATGTCGATGCGAGCCGAATCAGTGTCCTCCTAAACTGAGAGTTATTGGAGAAAGTTCAGTGTTTCAATTACGTGGGCTCCCATGTGGAAAAGACAACTAGTGGATACTGAGGTGAAGTCGCGAGTGAAGGAAGGGTCCAAAGTGTTGGGTGCGCTGAAGAGTGAAATGAGATGTGAATGTCGAGGGCGGTAGCAAAGAGAGAGTTGCAGGAGGCTGTAGTCGTCTAACTGTGCTTCACGAAGATGAGATTTGGGGAGTGAGAGCAGAAGGCAGCAGACGTTTGAATGTTTTCGAGATGAAATGTTTGAGGAGCAGGCTGGAGTGATGCTGAGTGACAGGATCAATAACGACGTTGTTCGAATTAGGATGGGGATGGTGAAAGAAGTTGGAGGATAGAGTTGATTCGCTTGGTTAAGATGGATCAGGCACAGAGTGAGGTTGGATGAAGGGAGATTGGTGAAAAGGGGCTAAGTTCGTTAAGTGTGAGCATGAGAGGAGTGTGAGGTGCGCCTTGCCGTCGACTACCCCCTCTTCTGGGAGATTCGGCGTAGTGTCTGTTACGTTGGATTTTAAGTACAATTTTAATCTTGGCCACTGACCTGTTGTACGGTCGCCACCTGATGACCTGTTTCAAAATTAACCTCATGTGGTCCGTTTTAAACTTAGATTGATGGAGTAATTGTTCTGTTTTGAGTTTAACCCTCCTTTTTTATTTGATAACAAGTGATTATCGCATGAATAACGTGTGCTCTGTTGATCTTGAGATTACCTTGTGCACATGGCGGAAGTCTCACTGCAACTGTTTTGGGATAAGTCAGAAGAAATGATTTAATGCTTTATTTGATAACAATTGATTAACGCAAGAATAACGTGTGCTTTGTTGATCTTCAGATTTCCTTGTGCACATGGCGGAAGTCATACCGCAACTGTTATGGAATAAGTCGGACGAAATGCTTTAATCAAACCGCCAAATGCAAGTTTCCTTATTCATTCCTCCAAAAGGGGAATTCTCATCTTAAAGTCATGACGACATGAATGTTCTGTAGCTTTTTTTGCTCATTGAAAACGAGTATATTAGAGTGACAGGAATTTCTAGCGTGATGGAGCCGCGTAAATTATCCATAAGGGCAAATCAGCATGGTGTTCAAGACTGGCTAGTCATGTTGCTAAGCATGTCTAGCAGTCCCACTTACCCCAACGGCATTGAGTTAGGTCATGTGATTAACCTAACTTAATGCAATAAATATAAGTTGTTATAAATTAAGTTGTGACAAGAACCAATGTTTCCTCTCTTAATTGTATTGTTCCTGTTGATTGCGTTGTGTATCTTTCCTATTGATTAATTCACTATTAATTTAATTAGTTGTTAATTCTGTGGCGTGTTTTTTCCTTTGTTCCTCTTCATATTTGCCTCGACGCGCCTTATTCCGGTGCTGCTCCCTCTACTGCTGCTGCTCCCTCTACTGCTGCTGCTGCTGTATGGCCACATGCCGACTATGCTGCTGTTGCTGCTGCTGCTGGTGATGATGATTATTATTGCTTCTGTGGTGCTGCTTGCACTGTTGTTGTTAGTAATGCTGTTACTGCTGCTTCTGGTTATGATGACGCCCACACAATTTGTTTTCCTATAATGTTATTGAAACGTTTACCTCATATTGTGTTCCCGTTTGTTGAATTTTATTTTGGGCTGTTATTGTTATTGACATGAGAGGCTATTCGTGTTTCACACGTTGCCCATCCTGTCCTCATTCTAAACCCCTTTAAGAAATTGCTTATCTTTCGATGCCACCCACTTCATCCTGCTTGTATGCTCTTGCATCTTGATAATTTCTCAAACCGATTTTTCAAACGTCTCTTATATACTTGTCATGAACGTCAACTCTTAATTTTTTTTAATTATCTTTCTATTAAAAACGTCATTTTATTACATATTCATTGCTATTCAATCAAGAATGCTTCCATCATAACATTTATAAATTGAAACCACTTCAATGTATAATTCCTTTATCCAAGACGCATTTAATGATGGTTATTGGTAATTGGCTTGGCTGGTGGTCTCAACAGACCCTGGTTACTGTAGCATCAGTGAACAGGGTGATACAAGCACAGTACTGACCCCTGCTGACGGCAGCACCGACGTTGTAACAGCTGATGGTGTTAGCATTATCGCTGGTGCAGCTGAAAATACTGACTCAGGTTGCATAGCAGCACCTGAGGAACTTGTGTCGGTAGTTGAGCGTGATGCTATCCATGCCGATGCTAATACTACACTTGAGTCAGCAGCAGAACCAAGCAGAGTAAAGGGGCAGCCATGTGCGGAAACAAAAACTTCTAAAGAGATTATTACCGTTGGTAACAGTAACTCAACCAGCAGAAGCAGTACCAGCAAAAGTAGCAGCAGTATCAAATTTAGTAATAGGCGCAGTAATATTGCTACATCCACCAGCATCAGTAAGAGCAATAGCAGTTGCAGCATTACGGCAGACCCTCCTCTGGCCTGCGTTATGGCGTCCACGACTCTGCCAGGTGAGGTGTGGTCACATGTAGCTACCTGTCAACCCAGGAAGACACTGTCAGGTGAGGTAATAGTATTAATCCAAGCATATTAAGTGGTTATCAGTGTAATTAATTAGTTGCTTCTGAGATTTTGATTCCTACATTCTGCTGTGGGAGGATATGTATGTATGTATTTCTCTTCCATTTGTAAGAGCTATAGTGTTTGCATGCGCTTTTGCTTTTTTTCGAATGAATCTTTATGAGTAAACATTACAGAGACGATTCCTGAGAGAATCTTGATAACATTCGTCAAAAGTAGTTTTCGACCATTTTCAAAATTTTTATGTCGACATTATTCGGAAAATAAAAAAAATCATTGTTTCCTTCGAATTTTCTCGATTTTTTATGTGTTCGTCTTACCCGCCGAAATCGGCGTTTCTGTGTCTTGCGAATATTTCGCCGATATTCGGTGTCCTATGTCTTGCGACTTTATCGACGATCCGAACACTCTCCCGCCCTATATAAGTAAGGGCTGCCATACCTCGTCATTCATTCGTGCTTCAAGCTTCGCCAGGACAGGTTGTCTCAGCTCTACAGTTCCACCGCCCACCAAGACCGCTACGGTTTCTGCACCTGCTTAACAGCAGGTAAGAAACGGTACTCCGCGGTCCATCTGGGCAGTGAATGAGTGATCCACTGCCACTAGAGCCGCAGATGGGAGCTCCAATTAAAGAATACGTACCGTTTAAGCTGTAGCTTTGGCACAATCCTGTCGCCTGCAAACGTCATCTTTACTTAACTAGCAGACGACACCTGCCAACAGCTGACACCGTCGATGCTTGGTTTTGAATTCAGCGGTCTGAGGACAGCTATTCATACCAACATGCAGATGAGTACGTGTCATATACGACGTTCCTTAGCGAACCATCCAACATGAGGTTTTCTATCCTGCTTGTAGGGCAGATGCCCGCCCTATGCAGATGCCGGGCAGATCGATGCCAGCCGTAGGCCGATGCCCGCTACAGGCAGAAGCCCTCTACTGCTGTTGGGTCGTGAAGTCAGCAGTCTGCGGACAGCTTTTCACACCTACATGCAGATTATTACGTGTCAGATAGGCTGTGGCGCAGCCGGTCAGTTGCCGCCGACGCCATCTGGAATCGTGCGATAACACCCTGCCAAAGCGGCGTCGGGCTGGTGTCCTAGCAGATAACAACTGGCTAACAAATGACACACGCTAAACAGATGACTGCAATATGCAGATGCCTACTAAAGGCAGATATCTGCTATGGATGTGTGGTCATCAGACAGCGGTCTGCGGACAGCTTTTTTACAAATATTACGTCCCATAAAGGCTGTTGCGCGACTGGTCAGGTGCTTCAAGACGCCATCTTGGATCGTACGAGAACGCGCTGCCGAGCGGCGTCGGGAGCCTCCCGACACCATCTTGGGTCGTACGACAACGCGCTGCCAAGGGGCGATGGGCTGTCGTCTTAGCAGATGACAACCGGCTAACGTACTGACGCACTCTAAGCGGATGCCTACTATAGGCAGATACCGGCTATTGATGTTTGGTCGTCAGACAGCGGTCTGCGGACAGCTTTTCACAATTATTTCGTGTCATATAGGCGGTTGCGGTTGCCTCATTGCACAATAGTGGAATAATGAACTACATTCGGTACATATTTGCATTGTTATATGACTCATATTGAATTTACTGGTAACATAACAATTATTTTCACTCATACATATATATATTATTTTGTGCTATGTGACTGTGATTGCGAGCGCACATTTGGATCAGAACATCCACTTCATACTTGTCTCTGCAAGGTTTCAGTAATGATGTTCAAAATCAACCCAGCGACAGGCGAGCGATCGCAAGTCAACACGGTTCCTCAAACCCAGAGATCCCTCTGATGACCGCGTCATGGGCTCAAAAGGTACCCAAGGCACTCCAGCTGTTTGAAGGTCACGTATACCTGCTAGTTGGGTGCAACATAGACTAATCAGCCATGAAAGCGCCTCCAGGCAGTCGTACCTTGGAAGCGTTTGGGAACAAATATCGTGCAATGAGACAGAGCCTCCTCATAACATTATACTAGTTCAAGTGCGCGGCTCTAACTTCATTTCCTCTCCGGTGGACCTGACCTGGCGAGCATAACGTCCGGAAGTCCACTCCTAGTCTGCCACCGGCTACTTCTACAAAGCTTTCAACCCAGCTCCTTAGATGGGTCTTTGCGGTCGAGCAACAAGCCGATCGAGGGGTGACTATCAAAGATGACGGATTGTTCAATCTGAAACGTATACCAGATACACTTCCGAAACTCACCACTCAAATTGATGACACTCTGCCCACCAATTCGGCTCCAAAGGAACTCAACTCCTGGTCGAATGCGCACTTTGCGCTCACATTAGACTGCCATAGAATCAGGGCCCTGATGAAATTCGCTAATGCGCCGATCTTCCCCCCAAAGGCTCACTTCGAGACTACTAGGGCAAGATCGCTTTTCCTTCCCAGCACATTACTACAGAAGTACGTACGAAAGATCTTCAGCTCCACGCTCAGGCTGCTTAGAACCTGCTCGGCAATATCCTCAGCGCGTCACTGACGGGTATTCTTACTCGCATTCGTGATCATATCGTAACAGATGACACGCGAGTGCCCCCACAGTTACTGCATTGTTTATCAGAGCGCTTTACAGGCTCCATTCACAAACTGTTGTCGAGATCCCTGATCAAAGCGCCTCAGTGACGTTATAAAATTCGCCTTCTGACTTTTGACAAGCTTGCTCCGGAGTCTGTTCGAGCAGCTGTTCTAGCAGGATCGATTTCTCTACCCCTCACCGACGGGGCGATCTGGAATGCTTTCCAGGCGCTTGGAACCATCCGAGGAGGACGAAAGTACTCTCATTTAGGACCCCCTCCACTTCAGGTTTCGTGGCCCCTGCACCGCCGGTGACAAAGAAATCGGCACACCTCCTATTCCCGTCAGTATTGACGCTCTTCCGGCGGCCTTCAGGAGTCGCCCAGCACACGAGAACGAGGCAAAGCCTTTGGTCAAATGCATCCTTTCCCACGGCCTCTCTTGAAGACGGGCGCCACGACCCACTCTTCTTGATTACACTGCCTCTCACCGACCACCTGAGGACGTTCTCAAACTGCTCAGGTTAGAGTTCATGCGGAAAGGCTTAGTTAAGGCGGTGCCCAGGCAACCGGCCTTCGTGTCTCGCGTCTTTGCGGTTCCCAAGCCCTCGAGAGGGTTTGCATAGGGAATTACCTCTCCAGGCTAAACAAATACATCCCGGTAACTACTTCCCGGATGTCCAACCCTCAAAGAATATGAGCCGTGCCGAAGCATCCTCTCTGGTTCACCAAGTTGGACATCAAGGACGGTTTTCCACACGTCCCAATCCATCCCAGGTTCCAAAAGTACCTGGCTCCCAAACTACGAGGCCAGCTGTACTTTTTTTCGGTCCTTCCATTCGGCCTTAACCTGGGATTAAAAACCTTTATGAGGAGAGTGGTGGGGAGGCTGTTGGATGTGCGGGTGATGAGAAGGGAAGGTGGAGGAGTGTCTGACCATCTGCTGGTGGAAGGTAGATTAAAAGTAGAGCAGAAGTGGAAGGGCAACAAACGAGTGGGAGGAGGAAGAGAGGTAGTGAAAGTGAGTGGACTGAATGTGAAGAGTAGACCCGAGGAGTTCCAACAGGCGTTGAAGGAAGAATATGACAACGTGAGAGGACAGGACCTGAGAAATGTGGAGGAAGAATGGGAGATGTTAAGGCATGCGTTGCTGAGATGTGCGAAGAAGGTGTGTGGTGCGCACGGTGTGGGCGTGTGCAGAAGGAAAGGCTCAGAGTGGTAAAACGAGGAGGTCAAACTGGCGGTGGCACGGAAAAGAGGAGCGCTTGAGGAGTGGTTGCAGGGAAAGACGGAGGTGGCTTATGAAAGCTACAAAGAAGAGGAGAAACAAGGTGATGCGGGTGGTGAGGAGAGCCAAAAAGGACGCTGATGCCAGGTGGGGCAGACGATTGTGCCTGAATTTTGAAAAGAACAAAAAGATGTTCTGGAAAGAGGTGAAGAGGGTGAGAAAGGGAGAGACCTGAGAGGAGAAAGTGGTGAAAGATGAAAACGGCCAGTTGACTTGGAAAGTGGTGATGTACGGAAGAGGTGGGCCGAGTATTTTGACGAGTTGTTGAATGTCGAGGATGACAGAGAGGCTGACATTGTTGTTGTGGGTGGTGGTGCTCGAATGCCACTTTTGGGAGAAAGACTTGTTGCGGACATTACCAGGAAAGAGATACAGGAGGCGGTGGACGTGGTGAAAGCAGGGAAAGCCCCTGGTTTGGATGGCGTTGCGACCGAGTGCCTGAAGAAGGGTGGAGTAACGATTGTCGAATGGTTGGTGAGGTTACTGAACTTGTGTTTTGTGGCAGGCGTGGTACCGATTGAGTGGCGTAGTGCCTGCATTGATCCGCTATATAAGGGCAAAGGAGATAAAAATGAATGCTGCAACTCGAGAGGCATCAGTCTGTTAGGTGTGGTTGGTAAGTTGTACGGGAGAGTGCTGATCAAAAGGATTAGAGACTGTACGGACTGCGCAATTGGAGAGGAACAGTGTGGCTTTAAGAGTGGTAAAGGGTGCACCGATCTGATTTTTGCAGCGAGACAAGTCTGTGAGAAGTACCTTGCCATAGGAAAGGACGTGTTCTGGGCCTTCATGGATCTGGAGAAGGCATACGATAGGATTGACAGGGAAGCGCTGTTGAGGGTGTTGCGTTTGTATGGAGTGGGCGGACATCTGTTGAAAGCGGTGCAGAGTTTCTATGCCGACAGCCGAGCATGTATCAGAATGGGAAGCAAGGTGAGTGATTGGTTCACAGTGAAAGTGGGACTGAGACATGGCTGCGTGATGTCTCCCTGGGTCGTGGCTTGGAACTGTTGGAAGCGGATGGGTGGAGTTGGCAGTTGAACCAGTTGCTATTTGCTAATGATACGGCCCTAGTTGCGGATTCAGAAGAGAAGCTATGTTTGCTAGTGTCTGAGTTTGGTAGATTGTGTGAGAGGAGGAAGCTTCGAGTGAACGTGGTTAAGAGTAAAGTAATGAGATGCTCGAGGACTGTCGATGCGAGCAAAATTAGTGTCCCCCTAAATGGAATGCTCCTGGAGGAAGTTCAGTATTTTAAGTATCTGAGCTACTATGTGGAGAAAACTGAACTAGTGAAAACTGAAGTGAAGGCGCGAATGAAGGAGGGATGTAAAGTATTGGGTGCCCTAACGAGTGTAATGAGCTGTAGGACGTTGGGGATGGAAGCAAAGAGAGTGCTGCATGAGGGTGTTGTTGTCCCAACTGTGCTCTGCGGAGCTGAGACTTGGGGGGGTGAGAGCAGAGGAGAGAAGAAAGTTGAATGTTTTCGAGATGAAATGTTTGAGAAGCTTGGCTTTTCAAACTGTCACCGACGACCAAACCCACTTTACTTCAAGCCCAACGTAGATTCCCCTTAGCAGCCATGCAGGCCAGCCAGGTTACTTCCCAACCCAAATGTCTCTGTGGTGCCGTTATTAGGGCACCTATCCCCCCTCTGACTCTACCTCGCTCAGTCCCTCCGGATTAAAATCCTAAGGAAAGTGCGATGAATACACCATTGAGTGATAACCACCCCACCCAATCATCGTCCCAAACCGGAGAAACTCGCTTGCCGCTGACCATCTTTCATCTTTAAGAGCACGGGCATTGACCTGGACCCCCCCCCCCCTAGGCATCTGTTAGGTTCTTGGGCTGCATGGAGTCATGGCCCGACCGGGGGTGTGAACACCCTTATTTCCCTTCAGACTCTCCTCTTCTTCACCCTTCACTATCTGTCCTTTTTTCCCCCATCCTGATTTGCTTCACTTCATTTACCTCGTTTGCATCTTATGTTTAGTTCAAGTTTCCTTTAACTTATCTCAAGACTCCTTCTTAACAACTCTCCTAATAGTCGTTGCACACAAATACACCCACATACACATGCACGCACACACCAACTCACACACACACACTCAAACATACACATACAGGTTCTAACTATTCTCCTTTCGGGTGGCAAATAACAGCTAAGTTGCTCTCTTTCTTTCATGCAACCTTTTCTACGACTATTCCTTCTTATCTCCATTCTTGCTGTTCTCATGCGTGAAATTCCCTACACCTAGTGTAGATCTCATGAATGGGATCCCCGTTTTCTGTCTCTTTTTCATCTTCCCCTTCATCAGGTGTTGGAGCGCGTAGCCCGGCACCTTGAGGACTACTGCTGATCCTTGGGCCTCTGAAGCAGGGTAGGTAGTGTGTTATTCCTCCTTACTGCCATCCACGGAGTGATGGGATCATATGGCCTCAGCACCGTAGGAGTTCCTGTACCTCCTCGAACATTAAAAGAAGAAGAAAAATAAAGACTAACATGATGCAGCACTGTTTGCTGGTTTGACATTCGACGTCAGAAGGACGATGACTCCAGTGCGCTAGAAAACCTCGTCACTCTAATCTAATCTGACTCGTAGCCACTAAAGAAGCTCAAGCAACACTCGTCTAGCGCGGCCGACAGGCCCAGTTGTATCTGTGGTGAAAAATGTTGACAGACATAAAAATGTTGAAAACGGTCAAAAACTACTTTCGACGAATGTTGTAAAGATTCTCTCAAAAGTCGTCTGTAATGTTTCCTCATCAAGATTCATTCGAATAAAAGCAGAAGCGCATGCTAACTCTATGGCTATTACCACATTACAGAGAAATAGCTTTTTATCGAGAGAAACGAGATAATAAAAGTTATAGTATGTATGTATGTAAGGAGAAATAGCCACTTCATCCTGTATAGCGATTTCGCTATGTAGAGCTATTCTAACGCATTGTCAAGGATGTGCATTGCACTTTCTTCATCCGCACAATCGATTGCCACTCCCTAAGACTAGGAGCTTAATCAACAACCCAGTTCTCAACCACATCCGACGAGATAAACTCACAATAATAATACTACTACTTCAAGACTAGGAGCTCAATCAACAACCCAGTTCTCAACCACATCACAATAATTTTCGATGAACGCCTTGTTGCGGCCAAAAAAAAGTATGTGCCCGCCTTTCTCCATACGCGTGGACAACTTAACTACCTCACTGGACATCACTCGCAAGGCTATCGAGCCTTCATTTTCGTACCAAATAATTCGAATGAGCACACCTGTTGGATCATTAACCCATCGCCAGTTGACCCAGATCCGCAAATATACCCTACAGCAACTATTTCAACCAATACGCACTGCAGAGCATTTCGAGACTGCTCTATTAAACAATATCCAGATTACCGTCACTGATTGCTCCAATCCCGCTGGTGAAGTGGGTCCAGAGCTGACCGCACTCAAACTAAACATCTCAATCATGAAAACAAATCGCCTACCCAAATTCGTCATCTTACCAGACAGTCTGTGTGGTCTCATTCAGCTTAAAACACTGCATAATACACACCACACCCTGCGTGAAATACAATTGACCATTTTGCAATGTCTGAGGCTGGCCAAGCTGACGAATTCTGCTGGATCCCGGGTCACTGGGGAATAAGGGGAAACGAGCCTGCAGACACCCGCGCTAAACTGGCATCCGCCCATCATGAACAGTCTAGCGCCATACACTAGTAAGATTGGGTCCCTATTATTATTTTCCTGATATCTTCCAGATGGAACAATATGTGGCAACAAAACTGATAGAAAAGGCGTTCAGTCAAACTCTTAGTTGGGGAATGGAAAAACAAATATTCCAATAGTAATGATCAAATATGCACCAGCCGCCTGTGTACACGACACACATGGGGAACTCACAACTATCTAATGGACCCTGATAAGGGACCATTTGTGCCACCATGCCCTTGGTGTCACCAAATGCAATCAATGTGGAACACTTTCTGAAGAAGGGCACTGCACTCGCGTCATTCTCGATTAGTTTTTTTAATCTATCTAGTAATCTACAAAGCATACTCTTTGACCTCACCTACCAGAAAATATGATTGCTCGGCGCGTTCCGTTCCACTCCCATCGAATCCCTTAACGTGCTCGCTAACGAGCTTCTACTTTTGTTCTGGCAAAACAAACTTCCGCTACAAAACAATTTTAAGACTAGGAGCCTAATCAACAACCCAACGCTCTAACCACATCACCAACATTTCCGATAAATCCCTCTTCGCGGATAAGAAGAGTATTTGCCCACTTACTGACTTCACTAAACATCAACCGTAAGACTATTAGGCTTCCATTTGCCTACCAAATTCTTCAAACCAACACACCAACATGGTTGATCAATCCGCCACAGGTACACCTAGATCAGAAGGTATACGCAAAAGCAACTGCTCCGACCCACACATACCGACAGGAATTTCTGAGACAACTCATGGAACAATATTCAAAGCACAGTCATTTATACACTGACCGGTCCTAAACTGCGGACGGAGTAGGAGCTGCCGCTGTGTGCGGGATATCTCACGCTCGACCGCCCTCCAACAAGAGGCCTATGTGTTCTCAGCTGAGCTTCATGCACTCGAACTAGACTTCTCCATTGCAAAAACAGATCATCTCCCCAAATACGCCGTATTCTCAAACAGTCTGAGTGCCCTCACTCAGCTCAAACCTTGCACTACGAGCACCCTGCGATACGTAAAATGCAGCATGGTATCTTCATAATTTGCAAGACTGGTCAAGCGGTCGAATTCTATTGGATCCCTGAGCACGTGAGAATAAGAGGAAACGAGCATGTTGACTCGCTTGCTAATCTGGCGTATACCCATCAAGAACAATTTATCGCAATACATTACCGAAACTGGTTCCCAATCATCAACTCTCATATAACATTCCAATGAAATGATATGTGGCAACAGAGTGGACAAGATTGCCCCCAGTCAAGCCCTTCATTGATGCAGATACAGACACTAGGCCGCATCCCCCAGAAAAGGGGGTGGCCGACGGCAAGGTGCACCTCACACCCTCATACGCTCACACTGTTCTGATTCGAACCACGTCGTTGGTGATCCGGTCTCTCAGCGTTACTCCAGCCATGCTCCTCTCATCTCGAAAACATTCAACCTTCTTTCTTTTGTTCTCACCCCCCAAGCCTCAGCTCCGTAGAGTACAGTTGGGACAACAACACCCTCATACAGCCCTCTCTTTGCTTCCATCCCCAACGTCATACAGATCATTACACTCTTCAGGTGAACCCAACACTTTACATCCCTCTTTCACTCGCGTTTTCACTTCAGTTTCCACTAGTTCAGTTATCTCCACATGGGAGCCCAGATACTTAGAATACTGAACTTCCTCCAAGAGCTCTACATTTAGTGTGACACTAATTTTGCTCGCATCGACAGTACTCGAGCATCTCACTACTTTACTCTTACCCACGTTCACTCGAAGCTTCCTCCTCTCACACGCTCTACCAAACTCAGACACTAGCCTACATAGCTTCTCCCCTGAATCCGCAACCAGGGCCGTATCATCAGCAAATAGCAACTGGCTCAACTGCCAACTCCGCCCATTCGCTTCCAACAGCTCCAAGCCACGAACCAACTCACTCGCGTTCACCTCCCTGACCACTCCATCCATATAGAGGTTGAACAGCCAGGGAGACATCACGCAGCCTTGTCTCAGTCCCACTTTCACTGAGAACCAATCACTCACCTCGCTTCCCACTCTGACACATGCTCGGCTGTCAGCATAGAAACTCTGCACCGCTTTCAACAGATGTCCGCCTACTCCATACAAACGCAACACCCTCCACAGCGCTTCCCTGTCAATCCTGTCGTATCCTGTCGATCCATGAAGACCCAGTACACATCCTTTCCTTTGGCAAGGTACTCCTCACAGACCTGTCTCACTGCAAAAATCTGATCGGTACACCCGCTACCACTCCTAAAGCCACACTGTTCTTCTCCAATTGCGCAGTCCGTACAGTCTCTAATCCTTTTGATCAGCACTCTACCGTACAACTTACCAACCACACATAACAGACTGATACCTCTCGAGTTGCAGCATTAATTTTTGTTTCCTTTACCTTAATATAGCGGAACAATGCAGGCACTGCGCCACTAAATCGGTACCACGCCTGTCACAAAACACAAGTTCAAGTTCAATTGTTACTCCACCCTTCTTCAGTCACTCGGTCGCAACGCCATCCAAGCCATGGGCTTTCCCTGCTTTCATCACGTCCACCGCCTCCTGCACTTCTTCACTGGTAATGTCCGCAACAAGTCTTTCTCCCAAAACTGGCATCAGAGCACCACCCACAGCAACAATGTCAGCCTCTCTGTCATCCTCGACATTCAACAACTCATTAAAATACTTGGCCCACCTCTTCCATACATCACCACTTTCGAACAACAACAATCTTTCATCATTTCCTTCTTTCCGGTCTCTCCGTTTCTCACCTCTTTCTACAACATCTTTTTGTTCTCCACAAAATTCTGGCACAACCGTCTGCTCCACCTGACATCAGCGTCCCTTCTGGCTCTCCTCACCACCCGCTTCACCTCGTTTCTCCTCTCTTTGTAGCTTTCATAAGTCACCTCCGACTTCACCTGCAATCACTCCTCAAACGCTCCTCTTTTCCGTGCCACCGCCAGTTTGACCTCCTCGTTCCACCACTCGCAGCCTTTCCTTCTGCACCCGCCCACACGGCGCGCACCACACACCTTCTTCGCACGTCTCAGCAACGCATCCCTTAACGTCTCCGATTCTTCCTCCACATCTCTCAGTTCCTCTCCTCTCACGTTGTCATATTCTTCCTTCAACGCCTGCTGGAACTCCTCGGCTCTACTTTTCACATTCAGTCCACTCACTTTCACTACCTCTCT
>SDVV010004532.1:0-20095 GCA_016164225.1 Gammarus roeselii
CAGGACAGGCCAGGCTCTCTGTTACGGTAATGACTGTCGGTGTGTCAGAGGCCAGGACAGGCCAGGCTCTCTGTTACGGTAATGACTGTCGGTGTGTCAGAGGCCAGGACAGGCCAGGCTCTCTGTTACGGTAATGACTGTCGGTGTGTCAGAGGCCAGGACAGGCCAGGCTCTCTGTTACGGTAATGACTGTCGGTGTGAAGCGCGCACTGCCTTGAAGGCCAAGGCTAATAATGCATGCGAAGTCTGGGACCGGTCGTGTGTTCTCGGCGACAGCAATGGTGAGTGACTGCAAGTTCATGACGCTATCTATCACCAGGGGTCATTTCTTGACTAGAAAAGGACAGATAGTGGCGGCAATTGTGCTTCTCAAACTAAAGAACAGGCGACCAGTTTTATAAACAATATATATCGAATGATCTACAACATTTGAGAAGCAGTTCTGATATCTTTAACAACTAACTTTTGTGTGCCGAGGTATAGTTATGAATGTTCCAATTTTAGCCCACTACTTGTATAAATAATTGCAGTATCAGTCTCTTACGAGACTGACAACCGTATATATTCATTATGTGAAAAGTGACAGTAGATTTATTCCCATTGAAATTTGAATAATAGCATCTGCCCTTTGCAACATTCACTATATATGAATTATTTTTTATAGTCAACACCTACAAAATGTTGAATGTTGAAATTATTAATGTAGCGTAGCAGCAATCCGATGAAGGGGTGTATGTGGATAGCTCTCTTTTTGAATTCAACTCTTTTTAAATTTTATGACCAATGTCTAAAGGGTTATTTCAATGATATGCGCTTCAGTAAATGTTAGACGAGAGTAAAATGGATGATGGTGGACTGCGGTACATCAAAAGAAAAAGTTGAAAGACAAGTGGGAAAAAGTGAGATTTTGGAGCTGGTACAAAAACGAAGAGTATAACTTGTGATGAAAGTGATCTGAGAAATGCTCCGATGTATTCTTTTTTAAATATTTAGACTATCGAGACTCGAAAAATTGGGAATATTGTTTCATGATAAATCGTTTTTAAATAATGATTTACGGGCCGGAAATATGGATTTGGCAAATGCCAATTTCTATCTCTAATTTTTTTATTTCAAACGTGCTACCATCGTCGATGGTATTAACACCTCGGAAATTTCGAAAAAAAGTTTTTGAAATAGGTATGTTAATACTATATATTTTGTG
This sequence comes from Gammarus roeselii, assembly GCA_016164225.1. Classification (NCBI taxonomy): domain Eukaryota; kingdom Metazoa; phylum Arthropoda; class Malacostraca; order Amphipoda; family Gammaridae; genus Gammarus; species Gammarus roeselii. The sequence continues at coordinate 1,205 of SDVV010004532.1, forward strand.
TTTTTTTCCACATTTTCACCCCATCCCGATAAAATAAACTGCTCAAGGTTCAATTAAATATAAAAAATAACATTTTTTTATTGATCTCATGCCTTTCATATGTGGCCGCCCGATTTACATCGAAAATAGAAGCATTCATTTTTATGAGAGCTATCCGCAATCCCCTCTTTATATCATTGCTTCCGTGCAATATTAATAGTCTATGAATAATGGATATGCCAGCTGCGTGACAGGAGTGGCATCCCATATCCTTCAACACCTTCTTGCTAAATCCCCTACCCCATCCATTACATTAAATTACCCCGTGTGATTTTGACGGAGATTTCGCATCGCTTTCTATTCCAATATTCACTTTATTTGCCTCCGATTTATGTTACCTGTTTCAAAATATTGTCCTCGCAGGCCAACCGTATCCTCTCTGCTGTGGCTGGGGAGTCCATACGAAAAGGACACCCTCGCTTGCTTCCATTGGCTGCCGGCGTCGGCCTAAAATCATCGGCTGCCTCTGTTCCACGACCATTTTTCCCGCTTGTCTGTGTCTTGGTGATTGACGTCTCAGGGTTGGTGCCAGAAGTGTCCCTGGCGGCTTCAACAGCGTCCCTAATGGCGAAGAACACCGACGCTGACAGGAACAGAGGTGGCTCACCCACGGCCTGACATGGAGGGAAAAAAACATGTGTTTGGTTGAGCTTCGAGAGCATTGAGAAGGCTCGGTTACGCACTGATTATGGGGGAAGAAACAGGTATTCAGTCATGCTTGGAAAACATTGCTAAGGCTCGCCCATGAAAAGTCGACTAGGAAGGAGGCAAGAGGTGGTCGCTTAAGCATGTGTACATTGAGAATGCATGCTTCCTCCCAGCAAGGGGAAAGAAACAGGTATTCTATCAAGCTTAGAGAACACAGAAAAGGCTCGACCACGACCTAACAAGATCTGAAGCACCGCGTGATAGGCAACATTTGAAAAACATTATAAAGTCTCAAGGAGGGGAGGGAATAGTTAGGAAGAAGAAATTTCTGAAGTAAAATTAATTGTAAAACTACAGCAGAAATAGCTTGGAGAAAATGTTAAGAAGCGAGTTACTCCTTAATAATAATGATATAAATTAAAGTTAGAAATTTAAAACTTTCAGAAGTAACCAAACAGATTCCCTAGTCCAGTTAACGGAAATTACGATCTTCAAAATAAATAAGGAAAATACACACGACTTTGGCCAGCCGTGTCATGTTTGGGACAAGACATGAACAGCATTGGAATCTAAAGAGAGGATTAGAAAAATGCAGTCGAACAAAGTGTTGCAGATATAGCAGAAAAAAATTCACACTGTATGTACTTATGGGTGGACAGGACAATGACTAGCAAATATACCTGACATGAGGAGTAATATCTGGAGTGAATTTTGTTACATGGAAGGTATAACATAGAAAGGCGGCATGACGTGATGGACTGAAGACAGTTGGTTGGAGTTCTCGAATGAGAAATGATGATCCCACTTTTAAGAACAGGATGAGAGGCCGTGATAGACGTGTTGAATTATAAAAGTGAATATTAAAAGAAATATTGAGATTGCCTGAAATGAGGCGCAAACATAAATGGACGGGCAATAGAAAGACGAGGTAAATTGGATGTTATTTTAGTGCGTCTATGACTCAGTCTAGTTAGGACACACTGAACTGCGACACAAGTTGACGATAAACTAAAAAGGAAAAAAATTACCGCACCTTGTCTCACCCGTCCTGATGGTATTGAAGAATGAAAAGAAAATCTATTTTGAGTCAATCTAAATAGGTATTCATAAATTGCAAGTGTCCTACTAACATAATTTTTCAAATGCACATGCTTTAATACGTTAATTTTGAAGTGTTCTTGTGACTCTGCATATAAACGCGATTTCCAAGTAAATTTCACAAGGATTGCGTTGAGTATTGGCAGCACTTAGGGCCTTGAACAAGAAGCTTATTAGGGTATTGTGAACACATTTTTGAGGAAAAATTAATACTCTTGTAAATTCATGGAAGGAAACATTGCTCGTTGTCCTTCATAATTGAAGGAATTATCACTAAACAGCATACAAAGAAAATAACATGCCACCGTTATAACCGGGGACACTATCCTATTCGTATCCATGACACACACTTTCAATCTAAAAAAAATTGCTAGTATTTGGCTAGCTTTTCGCTAGTATTTAACTGATATTTGGCTAGTATTTAATTTTCAAACTAATTTCAGGTTAATCAGACGACCGGACGAAGTTCTTTGACAACAATGATCTCATGAATGGTGAACAAAAGCTGTGTTGTTCGTTCACAGTCAATTGAATTGACAATTGCACGATAAAAAACACAACAGTCAGTTGACTGGACTCCCTGTTGTGTATGATCGCTTCTATGATCCTGCCAGAACTGCAACCAAACATGATCCATAGAGCTGGCTATTGTCGAACGGGCTGGTCACGCTAAATAGTTAGCGGGTTCACGGTTTCTGGTCACACAAACGCCCCCTTTGATCAATAAAATATTTACGGACTACATCAAAAATATTCTCTAGCATTTTATGACAACGGACAATGCCTAGCACCTAAACATATATTTTCTCCTTTAAAAGACTTCTATATCAGGTATGCAAATACTCAACCGCCGCGGCACTACTTCTTCTCAATAAACTGGCCGTTTCCAGACATCATTTCCTCCCCCAAAGGACCCAAACAACGACCATTGGTGCACTACGGCGCAATTTTGGTGCACCCTCTACGGACTGTAGTTCCCTGCTGAAGGTCATTATTGAACCGAGTGCGGAGCAATAGAGAAGAGACCTTTACTGTCACTGGTAGTCTTCAGTGCTCGCGAAAGTGCGTGTGAGGCGCCCCTAACACGAGAGTGTTTATCGCGTTCCCGGGAGAACCCGACAGCCTCCGCCTTCTCTGTCATTCGGGCGTCTGATTGTGGGAGTTTTGTCCATCTCAATGTTTAAGTAGAGAAAAACTTTTCATATCAAAATAGGCACAATACGGATGAATAGTTTGGACGACAGTAAGACTTCGTTCAGAGTCCATTGGGAGTCTGAATTTTGTTTGTTTGTTTTTTCGCTTATATTTCATGTAATAAACATTTCTTGCAAAATTTCAAACTCACTCGCATGACATCGTAGTTCATCTTCCAAAAGTCTCCGTAATTACCATGAACCAAAATATGAGATATTGCTTATGGTATGAATTTAGTTGTGCCTCATTACGTGACGAGGCATCTGGCCTCACTTCCCCGTTCATGTAAGCAGATTCAGAATATAATTTAACAGTTTTTTGAAACTAAATGAAGAGAAAAACACTTTTGTCTGGAATTAACGTGAAAGATTTCCCCATTCCATTGAACTAATTAATAATGCCATGCAAGGCGAGATGTTCAGGAAATTTAATGAATTTTGTGAGACTTTGTGTTGTCAGTTATATAAAATAATACTGATTCTGTGAGACTTTGTGTTGTCAGTTCTATAAAATAATACTGATTCTGTGAGATTTTGTGTTGTCAGTTATATAAAATAATACTGATTCTGTGAGACTTTGTGTTGTCAGTTATATAAAATAATACTGTTAACGTACTCATGCCCAGGATACCACTGTTTTCACTCAGTATTCAATATTCAATTGTGAACTCTACAAATGCCTCATACAAACTTTAAACATTGTTTTCACGAGTAATCACATTTGTCTACATAACGCTTCGCAATGAAGGGCTTAGTGGAAAAAAATATCAGTCCTAAATATTCTGTAAGCTAATGCAATAGGCGGTCACACGACAACAGAGCACATACAATTCTTAATCACCTACCCCGATCAGCAACCAGATGCATATTAAGTGCTAGCCGACCGTGAACAGATTTTACAGATTCTACACCACCTCAAAATTGTACTTGGGGAAAATAGCATTTATTTTTTGTTAGAATTCGCATCGTAGAAACAGATATGCACGACACAACACCGGATGGCGAGTGCAGAAACAAAATCCCTTCTCAACTCACCTTTGACGAGAGAACGGCCTTGGGGTTGGCAGCGTTCTTCAGTAAAGTGACGTTGAACTCGCATGGGATATCCTGGACTCCTGAACACGGAACAGAACTTGAAATCAGTCACAGGGATGATGAAATGTGAATTAAGTAAAAAATGGAAAACTCGAACGTTATGATTCAGTTTCATACTCATGGAAACCAAGATATGAACATTTGAAGTAGCCTAATCACAACACAATGAAGAAAAGCTGATCGGATCCCAAGAACTTCCTCAGAAAACAAGACACGAAACGGGTAAATGCGCTGGTCGTCTGAAATATCCTGAATTCCTACTACTGGAAAGTGAAACAGAATTGATAGCATGAGCTACGGTATCAAAATCACCATTCGAATTATAGAACAAGACAGAGAATCCCATACAAGAAGAACATAACAAGGAATTGATTTCAAGAGATATTCCTGATGTTGGAGTATAAACAGAAACAGGATCAATCGAATAACAATGATTAATTGACTGAATTGGATATTCTGGATTGTATCACAGAGATTTGATTTGATTTTAGCCTCATTTCCACCAGAGCCTCAACGTAAGACATAATAGGCTCCCCCGTAGGGCTCGATGTATCACAGAGAATGCGAGAGCTTAGAAACTGACCGCGTGTGCTGTCCTGGAGCCTGATAGATACGTAAGAAGGAAGACATTGATGGGTGGAGTAGCCTGGGCAGTTACAAATGAAAATAAAACAAGAGAGGGATATAAAAGGCTTGACAAGGTGAGGGTATGTTTATTATACACGAATTTCCGGAATACTCCAACAGTCATGACAGCAACCGTCATAACTACTCCTCCTCAGATGAGATAAGTTGAAATCCTGATGCATGTTGCCAAAGTGATGATGATTGTCAGTCGTTAAAATGATCAAATGGGAACAAAAGTTCAGACGACTGTTCGAGCACGTCGGTCGTTCAGAACGCGTGGATGTACTCGAGGCTCATTGCGTCGGAAGAATATCATAGGTAACGACAGGTCTTTGTCGCAGCAAGAGTCAAATCGGACAAAATTAAAAAGGGATTCCCCAGTTCTTAACGGTTCAGGACGGGTACGTTCTATTTCCCCGGGTTCAATCTGGTTTCATCTCTTGAAACCAGGTTGCCTGTTCCCGATAGATGTGGACGATTAATTTCTTCTAAATCTAAGACACTAGAGAGCAACCGATTTATTTCAGACTCGAATGTTAAAAAAAAATCGTTCGTTTTGTACTTGTGGATAGCCAAGCTTTTCTTGGATTGAAGAACTGAAACCAAATTCTTTTACAGTCGACAGATGCAGAAAATCTGGGTCTCTCACCAGGCAGTTTGTACGCCCCCGGCCCATTGGTGAGGAGAGCCCCTTGAGGAGAGTAACGGAGCTCCTCTAGGGTGAAAAGCCCCTGACCCTGCACGAAGCCGCCCTCCACCTGCCCGATGTCGATCGCAGGGTTCAGGGAGTCACCCACGTCCATGACGATGTCCGTCCGCAAGACCTTGTGATGGGAGGGAAACATTGACCTATGGTTAGGTAACGATTAGGTCAGGTTAGTTTAGGAAAGTTAGGTTAGGTTAGTAAGGTAGCGGTATCAATGATAGGGTCTATTTCGCCGCAGGAATCGGCGTTACAAATGAAATCAAATTACAGGACAGAATTCAAAAATTGTTAATAACAAAATTAGTAGATTGAATTCGAAGGGGAAATAACTCCAGTAGTACCAATAAGTAACCTGTTTCATCAGGATTAGATCTTGAAGGAATGAGAAAAGGGTACGTTCACAGTAATAAAAAATAAACATATACTATTGTTTTCTTACACATAAATTGCCCCACGAGCAATGAAGTTACAATCCAGGGCATCACGTGTCGTCATTCGGTATTTCAATATCCGGAGAAATATATTTCACATCAATGTGCAGCAGCGAAAGAAAATTCGTTGACGGTTGAATATTTTATTCCGCTTCTGTAGACGTGTTCCAGAATCACTTGGGAATCGGCACAAAAAAAAACAGAAAAAAACATGAATGAAATACGCCTAGTGACTTGAAATATGAAATCGTTCAAGGTTGGTTCATTAGTTCGTTTCACCTCACTTGGATTTCAAGGTAAGTGGAAAAATCTCATGAGGTGAATAACATAACTTCTACGAACAAGAAAATGGCATATATAATTGTTGTTACCGCAAAAAACTATTGACTTTCATTGTCAACTTCCTATTCCTTAGCTGCTAACATTTCCATATCAAGCATCAATGCAGCAGAAGTATTGGGTAGGCATCGTAAGCAAAAAAAAAACATGTTGTAAAAAAAATTGTACATCCTCACTGTTCCCATCATGAAATATAACAATACACACAATTCATTTTCCAAACAGTACTAGTTAGGCATAACTTTGTTCACAATACAATTTAAATCATTCTTTGAGGCATTTCATATCCCAAAAATATCGATATAAGCTACACACTTGGACAATATAATACAATACCGATAAGCCCACCAGCAATCCGTCTCCATAAGATAACAGCCGGGGTGGGTTCCACAAAAGCTCTATAAAAAATATATTTATACAGCAAGTCCAAACCCAAATTTACTGAATATTTCATATTTGATTTCTATGAATACCGGAAAGCCGCTGAAAGCAGATATGATCAGCTTTACTGAGAGGCGGAAATGGGCTTAGAGTCGGAAAGAGGCTTATAGGCAGAAGCGCAATTTGAGGGCGACGTTAAGGGGACAATTGCCTCCCTAACGTTCAAATGCACCACTGAAGTAAGGTAGTATTGGGATATTAATTTAAATCGAATAACCAGGGAGTGTCGATATTTGGAAATGTTCAGAAATTAGGATGTTTTGAAATTGAATGTCTTTGATGCTGTAAAATCTCGCAATTTGAAATTTTTGAAACTGATAGTTCTGAAGTTTGAAATTTAATTTTTCTGAAATTATTGACGCGTGATTTTTCTTTAAACTGGAAAAAAATATAATATAATATTATTAGGTTTTCTCGATGTGTGAAAATTTAAACTTTTGGTATTGATTTTCTTAAATTGAAAAAGTCTGAAATTGCCAGTTTGAAATTGAAAAAATTAACTTTTCAGAATTGGAAAATATTGAAAAAAGTTATTAGTATTAGTATTAAATCATTTATTTCCATCGTCTGGCAATGGGTTTTCATTTTTTTTAATAAATTCTTAAACATAACACATGAAACTTCATTCTCAACTACGCTGTTTGAATTAAAGAGAACAAGAGTTTAAGGTGAATTCGTCGCAGCTCATCTCTAGGGGCCACCGGTTCGGATTACATGGAGCGAAGTATTATTTACAATAGTATCATCAGTGCACAAACAGAAAATGTCTATTATGACAAAATAATCACGACGACATAGTGTTGGGAAGACCAGTGACACGCGGGGTTGAAAAATAAGAAATACATGGGGTGGATAAATAACAAAAACATGGGTGTGGAAAATAACAAGTACGTGGGGTTGAAAATCACGCATGCACGTGGTTCGAGTCCCGAGAACATGGGGTTGGGACATCGACATGTGCTAACATATTGTAATGAGAAGTCGACTCGACAGTACGATGACAAAGGTGTGGATGGAGGACATGAATTATACAGAAAATATGAATACAACATAAGGTTGGGAAATCGAAAAGCGCTAATATATTGTAAAGATGGTTCTAAGCCGTTGTATGAATAATAAAGGAGTGAATAGGCGACATAAGTTATACAGAAAAAATAGGTATACATAAAATACATACCAAACAACTGAATATACAAAATACACACTTCATGACCGCTAGGAAATGATTAAATGAATGGCAATCAGATTACTACAACGCTGGAGTAGACAAGTCTGATGAATATACTTTTGTTATAGAAGACAAATCAAAATATTAGCTAATAAGGCAATAATTGTATCATCAAAAGTGGTACGGTAATTGTTAGAAATCGTTCAATGAATTATATTGAAATCGAGTTAACCTTTGTCAGAGTTGGAAGCTGTCTATCGTTTCTCGAGAAGACTGAGCTCGTATTTTAATTATGCTAACACGATTGAAACATTTGAAACATAGAAATAGACAAAACGCTAGTTAACACTAATTGGCAAAGACTATTGTGATCGGTAGCAGCATTGAAAACATATGTATCATCAGAGTAAAATTGATTAGATGGTGTCTCAATGTTGAGAGTTATGGTGGTGGTGTTTTCGGACATGCTCAAGAAAAGAATGCATCATCTGGTTACTGGTATTATGTTTTAGCTTGTGTTTGTGGGCAAAGTTTTGTTTTTGAATTGATCGGTCAATAGATGATCATTAAGCCTATTCTTGAATGACGTGTTGGATTTAAGATTCTTGAGGCTTGTTGGGAGGTTGTTCCGGAATTTTGGTCCAGTGATCGAAAAAGCTCTACAGGCAGTTTCTGTTTTTCTGTGTTCAACATGCAGAGTATCTTTATTTCTTGTGAATCAATTGTTCTTTTCACCTCGCGAATATATGTGTCTTTGGCTGCCGGGTGAATGTTTTTCTAGAAGATCTTTATGAATTCTGACCGACTCATGGAGTGTCAGTTTGTTGTCGATGTTGAGCCACTGTAGTTTTTCGTGGAGAGGACTTACGTGGTCTCGGTTTCTGTGGTTACCATCGCATGTTTGCCGCAAAGTTTATTCAACGTTACACTTTCTCTCTTTGAGTTTTGGCGCCTTTCCACCTAATTGAAAAACAGTAGTTGATGTGAGAAAATACTAAAGCGTGGACAATCAGTAATCTTGATTTGAAATCCTTTTTTTTTTTACGGCGTTTAGGAACAAAAGTGTTCCATTCAACTTGGAACACAGAGTAGTTACGTGGTGTTTAAAGGAAAGATCAGGGTCAAACCATACTCCCAGACTTATAACTTTATCTTCAACAGGAATGTCAGATTTGCCTATCCTGGTAGTGAAATTCATTAGAACTGCTCTTCTTTTTGGGTTTGAGCCGAACAAGATGCATTTTGTTTTTTCAGAGTTGAGCTTGAGTCCATTTATATCACACCAAGATTTCAGATTACTTACGGCAGTCTCAGCGTCGTCTCTCAGCGCACTCAGATCTGACGATTTTCGGGAAAGCAATGTTTGAACATCATCGGCGTACGTAACCATATTTGTTTTATTTTCTGGTAATTTAAAGTCGAGGTCATTTACAAAAACCAGGAACAACAAAGGGCCGAGTATCGAACCTTGAGGGACCCCAACTGCAACTGTAGTCGAATTTGACATAGTTGCGTTACCGAGTTTAACTAATGTTGCCGATTCATCAGATAACTTCCGAACCAAGTAGGATTGATTCCGATGTTGCGGAGCTTGCCAAACAGATTTTTATAACATACACTGTCGAATACTTTCGATAAGTCTAGCAATACCAGCAGAGATATCTGCCCCTCATCAAAGTTTTTGTACAGATCTTCAGTGATGCTAATAAGTGCGTCTTCTGTTGACAATTTTCGCCGATAAGCATACTGGCAGTCATTGAACAACTTGTTTGATTCGAGGTAATCAATCAATTAGGTAGATATTACTTTTTCTAGAATTTCGGATAGGACAGGCAGAAAACTGACCGGTCCAAAGTTGGATGGTTCATTCTTGTTGAGTAAAATAACAGTATCATTGTTATTAATGTTTATTCTCATTATAGAGAGTATAGAGATTCGCTGCAACAGTTGTAGGTTAGCGAATAATAGGTGTAGCTGGATCCTGTCGCTGGATCCTGATTGCGGGATCCTGATTGCAGGATACTGATCGTGCAGGATACTGATTGAAGATACACCGTGCAAGATACAGACACGGGGTACCAGCAAGCCGTCATCCGCTCTGAAGAAACCGCTGAGCTGGTGACCATTGTTTGAACAAACAGCGACATACCTTCGGCAGGCTGACGCCTGTGCTGGGAGACTGCAAACTCAGCGCCTCGGGGGGGAAAACAGGACGGAATGACCACAAGCGTCGCGCCGTAGTCTGGAGGCCTTACGTCTCTATATATCATGAATAGAAACGCTCTCGATCGAGTCAGGTGTGATAACTAGGCACGGTCGTAAGGCTGTCAATAAACGGAATCGTTACGTACAGTTGGGCCAGCGATCCCTTAGCAACAGGTCATCGGGGTTGAGCTACAGGAATGTTAAGGGTACGATGAGAGCTCGTGACGCCTGGTCACCACCTGAAGGGTAGAATGTTGGCCTTAAGCCTATTTATTACTTGAAGAATTTGTTAGCTGGTGCGACTGTGACATTGGCTAAAGGAGTGGTCACCGGCCTGTTCCCGGGCGAGTGGTGGGCGATGACGTCACGATTATGGACTATATAAGACAGAGTCACCAAGAAGCCAGTTTTTTTTCACATCTCTGCTAGAACGATGTGAACATATCATAGTGAAAGCGTCCGTAGTTAGTTGTTTCCAAGCCAAGGCTAGCAAGTTCTCCCAGTGTAGCAGCATCATAGTCCATTAGCAAGGAATATGGACCATTAAATCTACAGGCAGTTTTGTGTCCGACGAGTTAGTCGACGAGCTCCGGAAAGCATTCTGCAGACTCCAAACGTGCCTTGCCGGGTGCAAGGGAGTTTCCTTTATCGTCTACGAGGGCCCAGAGCCAAGGGTCACGAACTCCCGGTGAGAGCATTCTTTTTTTTTCGACGTCTACGAGGGGTAAAAGATGTTTAAATACCCGGTCAGTGGTTAAAACGTGGTTAACGCCAGTTTGAAATTCATCAGGGCGTTTTTTTGTCTCTGTAGTTGGGGTCCTTTTTATTACGCACGTGTGTGCATATTTACCATTGTGGTTATGGCTCACGCCTTATTATTAGGATAGACATATCCATCTACTACTAGCGGCGGTATCAATATTACACATACGTGCCTGTGTTTTTGAGGGTGCTATTTGATTATTGGTGTGCATTCTACATCAGAGCAGCGGCTTTTATATTGGGCCTACGTGCCTGTGTTTTACTGTGTTTGTTAATAATTTCTATTGTGGTTCGGTGCGTGCGTCATATGTTCGGTGCATTTTATTTTTTAGAGTTGGTATATGTTATAGCGGTGCGCTGGGGTACATATTATAAGTAGGCTGAGTCATGTGTTCGGGTGAAGGGGCAGTCTTGTCAGTCCCGGGCTGTTTTATATTTAACAGAAGTAAAGCCATGTTATAGACGAGTGTTTAAATTTCCCCACATAGAATTACAGGGTTGTATGGAGATTCACAAAAGTAATATTATCCGACCCACTCCAGAGTGAGTAACGGGTGAGTGTCATTTAGGTAAACGCCTTAGACCTCATACTAGGTCGGGCGAACTCACAAGCCGTCGGTCATTAATAAAATCGTGGGTGGCAGTGATTGCCTTTAATAATTAATATTGAGCTGGGCGGAAACATAGAAAACGCACCTTGCAATGTAATCAGTGTGAAAGTCGTTTCCCCTTATTTGCTTGGGTCTGAAAAAGGCACAAGCGGACAGACAGCATTCCGGTCTGGCTCTGTGAAGAGTGCTGCGGCCGGCCAGTGAAGGCCGATAGACAATGGGAACCGTGATAATTGGATCCTGGGAATATCATTCCAAGATGCCGCACTAGAAGGAAAGTTCCAGCTAAGATCTCCGAAGGGGCCATCATTCCAGCAGCAGAGGGCTTGGAACAATTGCTTCGGGAGCGGTATGTGCAGGGAAGCTCTCGAACTTCGGTTAGGGTGATGAGCTTTACTCTTTGGGATCTTCAGCGGCACAATAGTGAGCAGGCTGATGCGGGAAGTCAATCTTTAGCTAATAGGGTTAGGCGACAATTAGATGATTTCATGGAAACGGTTACTTTGCATGAGTTACCTCGTAGATTAGTCTGCACTCGTGGAGATGTGGAAATAAATGAGGGTGATGGAGGCATGCAATTGAAAAAAATAATGTCAGACAAGTTAGCTGATATCTCGTGCTCTTTGAGATTGACGCCGATGGATGAGACAACGTTGAACTCGTTACAGTTACAGCACCCACAGGCCCCGGTAGATTTGGTTTCACTGGCTCCTCCGGATGATGATTATCCGGGCCCCACAGTTGAAACTTAGGATGATATTCGTAGGGACGTATTGTCATTTCCGATTGGTTCCGCGTGGGGTGTGGAGGGCTTTCGCTCAAACCACCTTATGGTTTTGCTGGGTCTAGAGGCAGGGGAGGCGGGAGCGTGTCTGTCGTCGCGTCTCTGACCGAGCTCACCAACATGGTACTTAGGGGCGAGCTTCCTGAGTTCTTAATTACCACTTTTTACGGGCTGTTATCAGCACTTTGATGAAAATTGACATTGGTAACCTTCTAGTTGCTGTTATGAACACCTTGAGCAGGCTGGCTGCAAAGGTAGAAATTAAACCTCTGTGTGTGGGACTCGAACAAGCGTTGCGATCTATAAAATTGTGTTTCTCATCCAAGGGACGGCGTGAGGTAGGAGCCAATGCTGCCACGGGGCATTTAGAGGGCTGTTTCAAAATTGACGTAAAAAAATGTTTATAACTGTATCAGGAGGGACACTTTTCTCACAGCCGCTCGGAATCGAGCGGCAAGCTTACTCGCAACCAACAACATCTGTATTATGATGATGAAGTGTTGCAGTCTGACACTGGCATCCAGCAGGGTTATCCGTTTGGACCGGCTTTGCTTTCCCTCGGTGTGTGTGAGGTGGCCCGTACTGTGGAATCAGAGTTCAATGTTTGATAGCACTCAATAAACCAGTTGCGGCCTATTGGACTGGAGGTGAATAGTAGAAACTGTGAGTTAACTGTTCCTGACCACTCACCGCATAAGGTGGGGTATACAGAGAGATGTTTCGAATTTGTGTTACCTGATGTTACGATAGTTCCGATAAGTCAGTATACGTTGCTAGGAGCTCCACTTTCGGAGCAGGGCATACTGGCTGTTTCAAAACAACCTGGAGCGAATGGCTACGCATTTAAAGATATTTGACAGTCACCAAGCTTTCGTCTTGTTGAAGAATTGTTCCTCCATAACTAAATTACATTATGTGTTGAGATTCTCTCCCGTCATTAAGTATTTTGAAAGCTTAGAGGCTTTTGACCTTGTTCCGAGGGATGTAGTGACGCGAGTGTCTAACGTCCCACTGGTTGATAGATCACGGGACCAAGCCACGTTACCAGTGAGTTCTGTAGCAGAGGTTCAGGAAGCTCCAAGCCTTCAATTCGTCTATGTACTCTGTAAAGAACTTATTGAACATCGTGGTCGCCTCTGAGGAAGCGTGGGTGCTATTAAGACATGGGGGAAAAGAGTATTTGGATAGAGGGGACGGCAAGAGGCCTGACAGTATCACGGTATTTCCTTTCAAAAACGGAACGGGTTTGTGTTGGGATTGTACTTGTGTGGACACATATTCCGAATCTTATTTGTTCAATTCTGTAGCTTCTGCGGGTTCTGGTGCCACGGGAGCAATAACGAGTAAACAAGGGAAGCACGTGGCTTTACCGCGGCAATTCAATTTTTAGCCCATTGCTATGAAAACTACATGTCTTTACGGCGGACCAACAGACCGGATTATGAAGAAAACTGGGCGCAGATTGGTGGAGGCCACTGGAGAACCTCGGCAGTTTCTGTGGTTCCCGCAACGTTAAAGATTAGTTGTACAGCGGAGCAACGCATTCAGTATTCCTTCAGCAGGAATGGAAGTTGAGAAGAGGTTTCAGTGAGTGGAGTGTCACCCCGACTCACTAAAGGGCTTGAAAACAAGTGTTTCAAACACTGGCGTGTTTGAAACCCTTTTTTTCTTGAGTGTGTCAAACACGTTGCTCTAACAAAGTGAGTTTCTTCTTCCCGGAGAATAGTGTTTTATTTTATCGGTTAATTATAATATTTGATAATATTAATAGGTAACATAATGAACCATAATGAAAAAATCATGCATGGAAATTTTCCGCCAAACTATTTGTGTAGCTATCCGGGAGTCATTCATTCGAACGATATTATCATTTGCCTATCAACTATTATTATATGTAGTACATGAAAAGTTTTTTAACTAAATATGTGTATATTTATACTAAAAATCAGCACTTTTGAATGAGTGTCCTCAATAAGCAATGAAAGCAATGGCATATAAAAGTACACAGTAAAACATCATCATTTTTTATGTGCTTCCATCTGCTATCAGAAACCGATTGACCATCAGAACGGCTTCTAGACGGAATACAAAACATAATCAAAAACGCTTGTACGTTATTGAATCAACTGGAACTGGACCTAAAATTGTATTAAATTGGATATTATGGACCAGCCATTAAAAGAATAGTAAAATACAGAATTCTAAGCCAAATTTATAATAGAATAAAAATATAAAAGGCTTAGTGTCAAACTCAAAAATCATTGTTATAATGCACATGTGCACAAAAGAACAGCAAACATTTGAGAAAAATTGGATGAATGGCGGAAGAAATATCATCTCAAAAGTGCCCGGTTCGTGACGTAATAAACTCCTTTTCCGAAACGATTTGAAAGGTGGACTTTCGTAGCAAATTTAGTTTGCTACGTTTAGTCGCCCTCTGGTTTCAGAGCAGTAAACTAATAGCGAGAAATTATCTATCTATGAAGTGATCGAAGCTTCGGGTTATTTATACAACGAGCTCGATGACCGATGCGCCACTTGATGCTCTCCAGATGGCACAGTCTGGTGGTTAAGTGAAACATGAAGTCTTATATGTGCCTTGGGACGATTGAACCCAAAATTATAACTAATGCCAGATAAAGATAGTATTAAATTAGCTTTAGGAGTCCATCATCGACGGAGCGCGATCCCGGATAGAAGGTTCCGCTCAGCCTAACGATCGTATGGCTATATTCCTAACATAGGCTTACATTTGCATTTCAAACTAATTTATAGGAAAAGTGTACCAAAGTAAGTAACGGTTTACGCAAAATACTTTACTCTATAAAGTAAACAAATTCTTGATAACCGTACAAGATCATGGAAATTAACCTTTGGGAAGAAGAGTTTCTGACAACACAAACTTTCAATTTCGATAAGTGATGCCTAAAAAAAAACGTTTTAAAATCGTTTTTGTCCTGCATATGTTTCATCAGAACAAAGATTTTTGGGCGCGGGACAGTAGACCTTTGAGTAGGACGTGCATCTACGATGCTGCAGCAAGCATGAAGACGAGGTTCTCTGGCCACGCAGTTCTCGATGTATTGATACGCCCGTCGCGACACAGGAGGAAGGGGAGAGGAGCAGGATTTGGTAATCAAGCTCTGTTGAAATGATCAGTAAAGCAGTAGGTACTAAACACCAGAGCAAACATGTACTGCTCATTATCATGAGTTCAATGGAAAGGAAAGAATTGGCCCCATCGGAGGAAGGGGCTTAACTATGTATTTGCATCCGTATTTTGTAATTGTTAATTATGCACGCTGTTTTGAGCCATACTAAGATTTTATTAGTAAGTATATGCCGAATAGATACAGATACATACAGACACTTGGCCGAATCCCCCAGGAAGAGGTGTGACCAACAGCAAGGCGCACCCTACACTCCCCTCATACACTGACGCGTATTGACAGACGCCGCTGACAGTAGACATATGTATGCGGATTCGACTAGTGTAAAAGCGTTGAAAAATTACATCGTGGACACAATATTATTGGGAATGGCAAGCGATGTCTGTACTTTTAAAACATTTTGGAAAAACAATAATTGTTTCGTAACAAAAAAAATGCTGTTTCACAAAAATTTACCCCCCCCCCCCCTCCTAAGCTAGATCAGAAATGGCACCACTGATTAAAGACAAGAAGCGGTTTGGAGGCGAGAGGAGGTTTAGAGGCGGGAGGAGGCTTATAGGCGATAGGAGACTTAGACGCAGGCTTAGTCTTAGAGGGGGGAGTAGGTTTAGAGGTAGGAGAAAGCTTGGAGGCAAGATAGTGTTAGATGCGGGGAAAGGCGTAGAGGTAGGAGGAAGCTTGGAAGCAGAAGGAGGGCTTCCAGCGGGAAAGGGCTGAGTGACGGGTGGAGGTTTAATGGGGAGAGGAGATTTAGAGATGATAAAAGGCTTAGAAGAGGTAGGAGCATAAGGTCGAAGGAGTCTTGAAGGCGAGACAAGGCAGATTAAAAGCGAAAGGACGCTTAGAAATGACGGGACGAGGCTTAGAGGCGGGACGTGGATTAAGGGCGGGTCATGGCCTAGTGACGACCGGAGCGACGTGAAATAGCGGGAGAAGGCCTAAGAGCGGGATGAGGCTTAGAGAAGGGAGGAGTAGGCAAAGAGGCGGGCGGAAACTTAGACTCGGTAAAAGGTTAAGAGCGGGAAGAAGCCTAGAGCGGGAAGAAGCCTAGATCAGAGACGAGGCTTTGAGACAGGACAAGGCACAAAAGAAAGGGTAGGCTTAGAGGCGGGCGAGGCCCCGAGGCAGTAGGAGGCTCGGACGCTAGATGTGGCTTAACGGTGGAATTCAGCTTAGATGCAGGATAAGGCTAAGAGGCTGAAAGATCGGAAGAGGCCCTGTCGACTGGCCCTAACGTGGCAGCCAATCAATAACCAGCCTGAGTATTTCTAATGTTTCGGTAAATAAAACAATTCACCCCATGTGAGCTATGAAATAGACTAGTTTTAATTGATTGGTTTTCAAGAACATTAAGGTTAGAACAAGTTTGCCTTCATAGTGTGGCAGAGTAATACATACACGTGAAGAGGCTAGGCTGCACTGCGTGCATTTTGACGGTGCCTTCTACATCCACTCGCGTTTGGTCTCCGTGGAAGCCCTCTCCCTCCACTCATCTTGTATTCTCTAGTGAGACTCTCTACCTCCACTCACCGTATGGTCTCCGTGGAAGCCCTCTCCCTCCACTCATTTTGTATTCTCTAGTGAGACTCTCTACCTCCACTCACCGTATGGTCTCCAGTGAGGCAATCTATCTCCACTTCACTAACTGCGGCTCCAAAGCAGAAGTACTTGAATGGCCGACCCTCCTGCTTCTCGAAATCGAAGTCCACAAGATCTGGAGTACTTTGAAAATAAAAGGAAACTACTTTAAAGAAGAGTTATGGGCAAATCAGTTGTGGTTCAATTTACACAACACTTCTATCAGCGTTTACATGTGTTTTGCCCCAAAATAATAATAAACAAAACTCCGTCCCAGGTAAACATGTTCCTAAGATGTAAATGATTCAATTACTTCGTAATTATTTATTAAATATTCCCATATCCGGACAAATTGGATAATCATGACATTGTGTATGACTATTGAGCAACATTGCATTTATTTACTAACAATAACACTGCCGAATGAGAATGGACGCAAAAAGCATGTAATCAATGTTTAGGGACCTGCTCAACCATAACAGTCCTGCTATTAAATGACAAACAATTGATCTTAATTAGCATCGCAATCCTAAGGCAACAACTGACGCATAGAAGCCTGTGGCGGAGAGCTGCACTCTGTCTCGGTAGGCGGCTGCCACCCAAGCGTCCCATCCAGCGAGAGGTTGACGGATGCGGTAAGGGTCTAACCTTTCCTTCAAAGCAAGGCAAGCGCGCTGGAAAGATGAAGTACAGGTTATTAAATATTTATAATTTGAATACACGTATTTGAATGCGTCACCTGGGAATTTTACGGATAAGACTGAGCCTTTCATTGAAACTTTGTTACGGGAAGAGGTGCGTTGAAAACTCTAACAATCACGACCAAACCAAAGTAACCTCTGTAAAGTAGCCTTAAAATAATGTCCACACCATTGTTGTCGTGCACAAATAAATATCGAATTTGACATGACAATGGCTCTGCAAACACAAGACGTGGCCACACAAACGTGGCACCACACAAACGTGGCACCACACAAACGTGGCACCACATTTGTGTGGCCGCACCAAACGAGCAGTGCCTAAAAACGTTGCTCCACGAACCTGGGTGCCCGAATGTAGATCCATGGACTTGATTTTACGAACGTGGCTCCACGAACGTGGCTCCACGAACGTGGCTCTACGAACGTGGCTCTACGAACGTGGCTCTACGAACGTGGCTCTACGAACGTGGCTCTACGAACGTGGCTCTACGAACGTGGCTCTACGAACGTGGCTCTACGAACGGGGCTCCACGAACGTGGCTCTACGAACGTGGCTCCACGAACGTGGCTCTACGAACGTGACTCTACGAACGTGGCTCTACGAACGTGACTCTACGAACGTGGCTCTACGAACGTCGCTCTACGAACGTGGCTCCACGAACGTGGCTCTACGAACGTGGCTCCACGAACACAATTATTTGCGTATTCCACCATTTATCACCATTTGTATCAAGAGAATTCAAAGTGAACACATAGTGGTTTCTCTTGTATCACAACTGCATAAATATCAGCAATCTACATCGAAAAAGCAGAGTACCGTTCAATCTATGTTCTTAAGTAAAACTGGCTAGCATACAGGCACCAGTTCAATAGCTAAGATAAACGGCGGCACAATTCGGGGCCTGATTGCGTTGGTACAGGGCTTAGAGATTTGAAAAATTTATCATTAGATGGGTAAGCGCTTACTGATTTTTCAATCAATTACTGTAAACACAAGCGTGCAATTTGTCTTTCATCAGTTGGTAACTGGGATCCACTAACACAAGCGTGCGATGTGTCTCTCATCAGTTGGTAACAGGGACCCACTAACACAAGCGTGTCATGTGTCTCTCATCAGTTGGTAACTGGGACCCACTAACACAAGCGTGTCATGTGTCTCTCATCAGTTGGTAACAGGGACCCACTAACACAAGCGTGCAATGTGTCTCTCATCAGTTGGTAACAGGGACCCACTAACACAAGCGTGTCATGTGTCTCTCATCAGTTGGTAACAGGGACCCACTAACACAAGCGTG
>SDVV010004533.1:1434-20095 GCA_016164225.1 Gammarus roeselii
TTCCGATCTGGGAAACGAATCCGGGTTAAAATAAACGGATTCATAACTC
The DNA here is from genome assembly GCA_016164225.1 of Gammarus roeselii. Lineage (NCBI taxonomy): Eukaryota > Metazoa > Arthropoda > Malacostraca > Amphipoda > Gammaridae > Gammarus > Gammarus roeselii. The sequence goes on from SDVV010004533.1 coordinate 1,484, forward strand.
CTTTTAAGTTGAACTTCCTGTGGAAAGGGAGGGTGTCTCCCCCTGGGTGCGCACCTGTCCACATGCAGACACGTCATGATGACCGACTTGTACTCTCTTCCAGGCTTGAAATGCTTTGACTTATTTAATGATCTAGTGCAACTTCTTCATTGGAATCAACTGAATGGCCTTGAGCATTGAAATGCTTTGACTTATTTAATGATCTAGTGCAACTTCTTCATTGGAATCAACTGGATGGCCTTGAGCAATAGGTCGAAGCCTCATGACAGACTGCGGGATTAACGACGAACAGGGCCTTGATTACATCATTCGTTTAGTCATCGACATGCGTAGCAACCTCATACCAACGGCAGAAACAGTTGCAGCAGACAATATGAACGGGTCACGGTGAAGGCCACTTCAGGAACAATGAAAACAGGCACGATCATCGTCCTCCTCATCACCGTAAGCCGTTGTCGCAGCAGAAGCAGAAGAGGAGTTCACTAAATGGATCAGGAGTTATATGGCATTGCAACTACAGCAGAAACAACATTTCCTAAAAATCATTGGTCGGATACGGTCGCACAATCTTAGGTAGAAGGTCAGCCTCCGATATTTTACCTTAAAATCTCCTTCCCAAATTTAGCAGTAGCAACAGCAGCTGCTACCACAATGGCGCCCCCACCGCCATTACCAGTATCCCAGGCAACAGTTACACCCTTTTCCACTCCACCTCTCCGATGCCCTAGGGAGCGACGCTGTTTTTGCGACCCCACGTAGGCATTGCTCTGCAGTTTACCTCCCTTCTCGCCCGCCGCTCACTCACTCACAACATCCACACACTCCTTGCTTGCTACCTCACTCACCATACACTCACACACGGGTCTCGTTCACTCATTATAACGAAACTTTTCCAACCACTCACCACTCACATCTCTCACTCACTTGCATCTCCCAGTCAATCAACAATTCCTTCTTTCCCCCGCTCATTAATTATATCTCCTCCACTCACCACCCATGTCTCACATTCACCGCTCACATCTCAACACTCACCTAACTTTAATTTCTCACTCACTCACCGCTCGCATCACCCGCTCACTCACATCATTCATTTCCGACACACTCTGCTTCCCTTTTTACATATATAAATTCTTCCTTTTGAATCTCGGTCTTAAGGCAATGTTAAGACTTGCTGAAAGGTCTCTGTTTAAGATTTCCATGATCTTGAGAGAATCAAGCGATAAACCACACGTTTCACCTGTTTTCTCTTCACTCTTCAGTTGTCATAGGTCACCAACAACCTCGCCTACAACCACTCATCAAAAGCGTTTCTTTTCTGCACCACCGTCATCTTAACCTCATCGTTCCACCAGTCGCCCCCGTTCCTCCTGTGCACCCGCCTCTACAGCACACACCACACCCATTTCTTGCACATCTTAGCAACGCATCTCTGAAAGTCTCAAATTCTTCCCGAGCACCACCTAGGCCTTGCCTTTTCATATGCGAGTGGTGGAACAATGGGGTGAAATAACTGAGACTTTGGAGAGGGGCTCTTTTAACGGGTGGTTGCGGGTGAGGCTGGTGGTGGCCCATGACCCCAACAGAGAGAAGGCAAATGTGGTAAAACGTGCGGTAAGGAGAGCCAAACGGGACCCTGTTGTGCGATATTTTTTAGGAAAAGTAGAACATGTTCTGGGAAGAGGTGAAGAGAGTGGGGAACGAAGAAACAGGAAAAAGGAGGTGGTGAGAGATGTGAACGGTCGGTAGACTGAGAAAGGCTGAGTATTGTTAGTAGTTGTGGAATGTTGAGGATGTCGGAAAAGCTGGATATTGATGCTGTGGGTGTTGGCGTACAGATTCCGGTTTGCGGTGCCAGAATTGCTATGGGAATTACTAAGTAAAAGGTGCAGGAGGCGGTAAAAGTACTGAGAGCAGGGATAGCCCCTTGTTTGGACGGTGTTGCGACTGGGGGCCTATAGTGTGGTGGAGTAACGATGACCGAATCGTCGGTGCGGATATTAAATATGCGCTTTGTGTCGGGTGTGGTACCGACGGAGGGACACATCACATGCATTGTTCGCTCTATTAGCGCAAATCAGACAAAAAATTAGTGCAGAAACTCACGATATATTTTTTTTGTCGGGTTTGGAGGGTAAGTTAAAATCGAAAGTTGTAATCCAGAGGATTAGTGCCAGTAAGGATGGGGAAATTCGTTAGGAACGGTGTGGCTTTTTGGAGCGGTAGCGCCACACCCTTCCTCGCCTTTTGGATCGACTGAGACGTTGTGGAGGGTGTTGCGTTTGTTGGCAACATAACATGAGTGCTTGGCGTCAAAGTTGTGTTATGTCGTTCTAATTGTTCCATTTCTTCATGGATGGAGTGGACAAGGAGGTGAACGCGAGTGTATTGGGTCGAGATTTAGAGATGATTAGAGCAAGTGGGCCAGGTGTGCAGTTGAGTCAGATGTTGTTTGCTATTCTACGAGCAAGTGTGCAGGGTGGGCAATTGAGTCAGATACTGCTTGCACTTGTGCTAGATTCGGAAAAGTGTGTGGACTAGGGTCAGAGTTTGTTAGAGTATGTGAGAGGAGGAGTGTATGTGACAGGAGGAGCCGAATTAGTGTCCTCATAAATGAAGAGTTATTTGAGGGAATTTAGGCTTTGAAGTATCTGAGCTCGCGTATGTAGAAGACTGGACTAGTGGAAACTTAGGGGGAATCTTAAGTGTAGGAAGGGTGGAAAATGTTGAGTGCACTGAAGAGTTTGATAAGCTGTAGGACATTGGGTATGAAAGCAAAGAGAGGGTTATATGAATTGAAAGTTGTAACAACTTCGCATTTAAAAAATAAGACGTTGTGAGCGAGAGTAGAAGAGAGAACATGATTGAATGTTTTCGAGATGAAATGTTTGTGAGGTGTGGCCGGAGTGACGGCGATGGAAAGTATCAATAATGACGTTGTTCGAATTAGAACTGGGATTTTGTGGAAGTTGGGGAGGACAGAGTAGATTCACGCGCTCTGACGATGTTTGGAAATATGGTGAGGATTGATGATGGGATTGCAAGCCCCGGAGATGGCATGAAGCAGGCTTTAAGGAGGAGAGACATCAGTGTGAAGATAGCGAGAGACCATGCATTGGATTGACGTGAGGGTACAATGATTCTAAATGGATTTGGATTGACGCGGCCCGGATACGATATCTCGCCTTTGGCGTCTCGTTAAGAAACGTAATGAACATAAGTATGGGATGGCCCGGCAATAATGACGAAGCAGGGAATAACCAGTGAAAGCTGTCGGGTCTTGCTGCTGACACTGATCTCGGACTTCACTCCTGACACGAAGCGTGTTGCGGTTTTTTCCCGAGCCCTTTAGTGGCACATGGCTAAGTTTTGGTATTTGTTTGTGTGCATGAGAGGAGTGTGAGGTGCGTATTGCCGTCGGCTACCCTCCGTCTGAAGGATTTGGCTTAGCGTCTGTATCTTTATCTAATCAAGACAAAAACAATAGGACACTAGCCCTGCATTAGGCTTGATTGCAGTGATAATTATAACGCATGGCTGCCGAGTGTGGCTCACAGTTTCATTCCGTTCATCTCTTGATTTTGTTAGGCGTTCACAAAACGTTTCATGTACCCTGCAACGTTATCCAACCACCTACTCCTTTACTCCCCTGCTATCCCCGACTTTTACCTCTCCTCTCCTCCCCCGCCCCACCCCTCACCCCCTACCTCCCAAAAGCCACTCTAATGCAAAATGGGTGTCACAAATCAGGCGTAGGAGCGACGACCAGAAAACGCAGTCAGCTGCCGACACTAAGGCACGGGTGGACTGAGGCACGGGTGGGCTAAGGCACGATAGGGCTGATGCATGGTGGGGGGGGGGGGCTGAGACACTGGAAGGCTAAGGTACGGGTGGGCTGAGGCACGAGATGGCTGAAGCACAGGAGGGCTGAGGCACGGGAGGCTGAAGCCCGGGAGGGCTGAGACACGGGGGAAGGCTGAGACACGGGTGTGCTGAGGCACGGGTGTGCTGAGGCACGGGAGGCTGAAGCTTGGGAGGGCTGAGGCACATGAGGGCGGATGCACGAGAGGGCTGAGACTCGGGTGTGCTGAGTCATGGGTGTGTTGAGGCACGGGAGGTTGAAGCCCGGGAGGGCTGAGGCACGGGAGGCTGAAGCCCGAGAGGGCTGAGGCACGGGTGTGCTGAGGCACGGGAGGCAGAAGCCCGGGAGGGCTGAGGCACGGGAGGCTGAAACCCGGGAGGGCTGAGGCATGGGTGTGCTGAGGCACGGTGTGCTGAGGCACGGGAGGCTGAAGCTCGAGAGGGCTGAGGCACGGGTGTGCTGAGGCACGGGAGGCTGAAGCGCGGGAGGGCTGAGGCACGGGTGAGGATCTCTCATCCAGTCTCTCGATGCATACGTACCGGCCCAACAGTCATCAACCTCCAACAAAGGTTTAAATTAAACGAAGCCAAATCAACACGGCGTTTTTCACTGTAGTTAAAAGAAATGTTTATTGATGACCACACATTTACATGTCAAGCACAGATCAACACAGAATACACATCTACTCGTATCAACTGTTCGAAAGCAGACAATTGTAAGAAAAAGTTTGTTGCTGTTTCATGAGCCTACTCTGTAAATATCGACGTGTTTTTGAAATTCGGAGGAGTAGAATGATTCGGCTCAGAAAGCTAATTTTAATTTGAATAAACACATTGGACCTGGAATGAAGCGGCATCCTCACCTGCAAGACTCGTATTGTGTTGTGAAGGCTGTGCGTGCAATCGATGCTCCCTTCATTGAGATCAGCTTATCTTTTGACAATGGCAACGTCAACTTTGCTCATGATTGGCTGGCATTGATTCCCACAAACATGGTCACCTTTTCCCTTCTGACTTTACATAGTATTACTATTTACTTGATGATTTGTGATATCGATGATTTGTGATATCGATTCATATAGCAAAAAATTAAAAATCCTAGCACCTGTACCCGTAATAATGTAACGTCACATGCGTTTGGAACTAGACAGTCTGAAAATGAGGTCTGGTTATTGCGGCGAATCATCGGCCAACCAGAGGCTTCCTTTAGTTCCTGACTTGGTCGATCGATTTGGCGTCAATCCATTCTTCCTTCGTAGGCCCAGGATCAGGCTAAATGACCTTTATATGTCTCCACCTCTGTTATCAGGCTAAACAAGTCACATCCTGAGTAGGCCTTGGTCATCTTGATGGCGACACATGGTCTAGTTGGTAATGGTCGCTGAGAATGGTTGCATTTTTCACGCTGTATTCCTAATTCGAAGCACTTTTCGCGTTGCAGATATTTTAACATGTTGGAACTCATTGTCAATCTCATTTTTTTTGCCCGACTTGTCAAGTGAAGTTTACTTATATAAATCAACAAACAAAACTATTATCATCAAATAGTCTGTTCATCATATATTGAAACGAGCTGAATGATGGTAAAGATTTATCATGATGAAAATTTAATTTTTAAATGTCAAAAGTAAAAAAATCATTAGTATTTATTGTCAGAATGTTAACAAATTAGAAGTATTTTCAATGCCAACGGATGATTTTTTTTGCCCTATAAATGTGTTGTGTTGATTTTAAATTATTACATTTAATTAAAACGGCATTTATTATGCAATTTTCTTGGTATTAATTATAGGATTTCGTTATAGCATGCATGATGGGAAGTTTACACAGACGTCCCCTCCACACGTCCTTCTAAAAACTTTTCTGGATCTTGGTATGTCTCTTCTTAACTAAACAATAATGTTCATATTTTTTCTTCGTTAGTAAAATTGCATTTTAATTTTGTTGGGCTAAATTCCATACAATTTTCTAATCAAGCAGCTACTATGCAACATGGTATAACACAACGCCCTCCAAAACACCCTAACTCGCTTGAGAGCGCTGCAGGACAAACCCGGGTCTTTTCGCCGCTTCTGGCCGGCCCAAAATAAGGCAAGGGAACTTTGTTCTGCCGCTAAAAAGCCAATAAGTAAGGTGCGGCTTAAGAAAGATCGTAAACACTGCCACTAGATGGCGCTGGGACCGAAGGCAGGGAAGGCCTAGGACTGAGGAACAGGGCTGGGACTTGGCTAAAGGGCTGGGACTTGGGCTTGATAGCTCTTGGGGCTGTGGTTCAGATGGGGCTGGATTTTTGATGGGGCTGGAGGAAAGTCTCGGCACTGGTGAGAATGGAGGTAAATTGCGCGGTAATGCGGCGCAAATAGCCGACAATGGAGCCAAAATGGAAGCGTCAGGGAGTAAGTAAAGAGAGGACTGAAGGGCCAACGGTGCTACCCTCCCCTGGATAAAGTTTTGGCGGGATGACGAAAATGACCGACGGGATTACAAGTTAAAGGGGACGATTGTAGGAGATTTTGGTCTGCGGCTGTCGGTGCTGTTGGTCAGAACACTACAGACGAGCATTTGCTGGCTGAACTCTCATAGGGTGGAAGTGATGCAGAAGCTGTTTGTGGCTTCGATACCGGGGCCGGTTGAAACGGTCTATGGGCTTATGAGTGATTCCATTTGTACTCTTCTTTGTCAGGAAATTAGGGTAAAGGCTTTTTTATGCGCAGTTTCGACAGTTGAAAGGGGGAAGGTATAATACCCCATATTGGGGGGGAAACCCTGATCATGTGTTGCATGAACTCTTCTCGCTTCTTTAAAGCGTCTTGCAGTTTGTTTCATCACCGAAGGAGCTCTGTGCTGATTGCTGTTATTTGATGTCATCAAAATGTAATGCTTCTTAAAAAATAGTCATGCTTATCATTAGATTATGAACAATATCATATTATAACTGTCGATTTCTATTCAGAATGGAATAAAGATGATTTATTTAATACTTCAGTAACGAATAAAAAATCGGAATTTCCTATATTATTTCTATGAAGATAAACTGAGCCTTTGAGTCCCTCATTTGCGCCAGAGGACTAAGCTATGTATGTGTGTGAGATTGTCGGGATAAAAGGAAGGACCGTCTTGGCTTTGGGTACTCTCTGTGTTATGGGGGAGAGGGTAGGTTGGGAGGAGCCTAGTTGATGGACAGATAGAAGACAGCGGAAGGAAAATCAGATTTTTAAAATCAAAAACCTTACTTCGTAACTTTAATCCGCATCGTAACCATGTCCTCGTAATTACTGCTGGTATCCATCAAGTAATTACTGCTGGTATCCATCAAGTATTTACTGCTGGTACCCATAAAGTATTTACTGCTGGTATCCATCAAGTGTTTAGTGCTGGTATCCATCAAGTATTTACTGCTGGTATCCATCAAGTATTTACTGCTGGTATCCATGAAGTGTTTAGCGCTGGTATCCATCAAATAATTACCGCTGTTATCCATTAAGTATTTACTGCTGGTATCCATCAAGCATTTACTGCTGGTATCCATCAAGTAATTACTGATGGTATCCAGCAAGTAATTACCGCTGGTATCCATCAAGTATTTACTGCTGCTATCCATCAAGTATTTACTGCTGGTATCCATCAAGTAATTACTGATGGTATCCAGCAAGTAATTACCGCTGGTATCCATCAAGTATTTACTGCTGGTATCCATCAAGTATTTACTGCTGGTATCCATCAAGTAATTACTGATGGTATCCAGCAAGTAATTACCGCTGGTATCCATCGAGTATTTACTGCTGGTATCCATCAAGTATTTACTGCTGGTATCCATCAAGTAATTACTGATGGTATCCAGCAAGTAATTACTGCTGGTATCCATCAAGTATTTACTGCTGGTATCCATCAAGTATTTACTGCTGGTATCCATCAAGTGTTTACTGCTGGTATCCATCAAGTAATTACCGCTGGTATCCATCAAGTAATTACTATTGGTACACAGCAAGAAATTACTGCTGGTATGCATAAAGTATTTACAGCTGGTATCCATCAAGTGTTTACTGCTGGTATCCATCAAGTAATTACCGCTGGTATTCATCAAGTAATAACCGCTGGTATCCATCAGGTAATTACTGCTGCTATTCATCAAGTATTTTCAGAGTGTGTTTCGGAAGTGAAACGCTGAGTGCCCATGTAATTATTGTCATATTTTCTGCTGGTATTCAACGGGTATCTTCAGAGGGTATTGCGGAAGTGACACCGCCGAGTACCCACAGTAGTTTTAGAGTCAAGTCTAAATATCACGAAGAAAAATTGTAACTTTGGTGCGCTTTGTGTCTGCTTGGCTTTGAGTCTCACAGTGAAGATGCTTCAGAATATTGCTTCGAAAATACAATTATCTTATTACTATTCGATGTGGTATAATAATCTCAACAAAGGATCTCACGGGAGTATAAATCTTAGTGAGTAGATTGGGAGGGAGGTGGGGTGGATATTTGGGCGAAGTCGTGCGTTCGGTTGAGTTATTTTATCAGCTCTTGTTGGACGAATGATTTCTTCATGATACTGTACTGTCATGTAGTGGTTCAGAAGTGTCACATTGGATAATGGGTGAATAAATATTACATTTTTCATTTGACTCCCTACCCAAACTAATATAGTCAAATCGAAAACTCTTGTTTTATAAACTTATAGTTCGAGACCCTGTCAACTCAACGCATATTCTACATTTAAGTTCGTGGATTTTTTTATTCATATTCAAAATATCTTTCAAAACTGAGGGACCTGACGTGTTTCTTAGCGCGATTTTCACCACCATCATGGATCTAGCATTTTTCTACGCTTCTGAGAGCTTCGGAGATTATATTATCAAGAGAACTGACCTGACACAGCACTGACAATACTAAAAAATGCTTCTATAGGATTCAGACGCAGAAAGGAGATCCATCCACTCCTACAGACTTTATCGAAAATAACCAGAGGAAAAAACTTGGTACATATTTAATCATTTGACCTCCTGATCCTTCTGAAGAGCGAGGGGAGATGTGACGGTGGTCACGTGGTCATCTATGGTGTCACCAGCTAGGGGTAAAAAGGTCTGAATATTTGTCGGCTCATGTCTGCGTTTTGTGTATGGGAGGCTGACAGTCGCTACAATGTACAACCCGTGTTGAGACCCGCCAGCAAAACGCAAACAACCGTGTTGGATTACACAAAGCACACGTCAAAACAACCCCCGCCATGTGAGCAGATGCAGCAGCTAACATTGATCAGGGGGTGTTGGAATCAAGCATCAGCAGGACTACAGCACCGCTGCATGTGCCAAGCATCGCTTTTGGTGTTTGTATTGGTGTTGGTTTTTGTGATGGAGAAGGTTTTAATGAATTTCGTGTACAGGGATGTAACACAGCAATCAGTGTGAATGCCAAAAAAATTCGCAGAGTTGGTCGGTAAATCAAGCTGATAAATTAAGGCATCAAGGTTGTCGGTGTATACTTGTTTGGTAGTCGATAAATTAATTTTGTCAATCAATATTTGTTAGACGATAGAAATTTTAATTAATATTGTGATAGACAAAGACATTCAATCAGAATTTTCATCAACTAAGAACGTTAAATCAATATTTTTATAGACGAAAGATTTCATCAATATTTGACAGACAATATTTTGATGAAAGGTCAGAGTTGGACGTGATGCCGCAGTCGACGCACGGTTCTTAGTGAGGGGAGGAGAGGCACTTTGTGAAAAAGACATTCGCTTTCTGATTCATGCATTCGATGTTTTCCTGTTAAGTGCGATGAGTTGATCATTTCCTGCTGTCATATTGTATCGTGTATGCTCAACACCTTTTTCATATCCACCATTTCTTAATTGCTGATTTTAATCTTTGCTCTGAGTTGTCGATCAGATTAATTTACTTCACAATGATTTGATTTTACAGCCTGTAACAGATTCATTGATGGACCTACTAGGAGAGCTTGCTCTGGGGCTAACATTATCCTCTAGATCTGATGTCCTTCTCACGAGTTTATCAAAATGTTCCGGCTATATCGTTCTGAGCTAGCGGGATCTGACGGTTTGCCTTATATCTGCGCATGATTCACAGAGGCGAGAATCAGATGGAGGCCTGAAGCGAGAATCAGGTGGAGGCCTGACGCGAGAATCAGGTGGAGGCCTGACGCAAGAATCAGGGGGAGGCCTGACGCGAGAATCAGGGGGAGGCCTGACGCGAGAATCAGGTGGAGGCCTGACGCAAGAATCAAGTTTAGGCCTGACGCGATAATCAGATGGAGGCCTGAAGCGAGAATCAGTTTGAAGCCTGACGCGAGAATCAGATGGAGGCCTGACGCAAGAATCAGCTGGAGGTCTTAAGCGAGAATCAGGTGGAGGCTTGACGCAAGAATCAGACGGAGGCTTGACGCTAAAATCAGGGAGAAGCCTGACGCAAAAATCAAATGGAGGCCTGGTGCAAGAATCAGGTGGATGCCTGACGCGAGAATCAGGTGGAGGCCTGACGCAAGATTCAAGTGGAGGCCTGAAGCGATAATCAGATGGAGGCCTGACGCGAATATCAGGTGGAGGCCTGACGCAAGAATGAAATGGAGGCTTGACGTGAGAATCAGGTAGAGGCCTGACGCGAGAATCAGGTGGAGGCCTGACGCAAAAATCAAGTGGAGGCCTGAAGCGATAATCAAATGGAGGCCTGAAGCGAGAATTAGTTTGAAGCCTGGCGCGAGAATCATGTGGAGGCCTGACGTGAGAATCAGGTGGAGGCCTGACGCGAGAATCAGGTGGAGGCCTGACGTGAGAATCTGGTGGAGGCCTGATGCGAGAATCAGGTGGAGGCCTGACGTGAAAATCCGGGGGAGGCCTGACGCGAGAATCAGGAGGGGAGGCCTGACGCAAAAATCAGGTGAAGGCCTGACGCGAGAATCAGGTGGAGGCCTGACGTGAAAATCAGGGAAAGCCTGACACGAAAATCAGGTGGAGGCCTGACGCGAGAATAAGGGTGAGGCCTGACGCGAGAATCAGGTGGAGGCCTGACGCGTGAATCAGGTGGAGGCCTGACGCGTGAATCAGGTGGAGGCCTGACGTGAAAATCAGGGAAAGCCTGACGCGAAAATCAGGTGGAGGCCTGACGCGAGAATCAGGTGGAGGCCTGACGCGAGAATCAGGTGGAGGCCTGACGCGTGAATCAGGTGGAGGCCCCGGTCTCCAGAGTCTGTTTATGCTTCCAATTCTGACTGTTAACCAAGGATAACTGAGTCCTGCATCTTGAAATCCCTTTACTTAGCGGGTAATGCAAGTAGCACGGCATAGGGAAAATTTAAACGACTAAAATTCGCTTCCTCTATCAGCCATTATGGGACAGTAAACAAGTCAGCTTTTTCCATGAAGTTGAGAAAACCTAAGGGAAATATTGCTTGATGTCGAACATACTTCTGCGTCTGGCACTTCACCGTAAAGTTTATTCATTAAGACCACGTTATGGAGTTTATTGATGAAAGACAGGGAAATATTTGAAGCACTCTATACGACAGTTACAATCCATGTTCCGTCACAGATGATGAACTTCATACCAGATTGAACAGGAATACAAATAATCGAACATTGCAGGGCTACACATTCTGCAACACGACCCTACAAATTCTGCAACACGACCCTACAGATTCTGCAACACGACTCTACGGACTTTGAACCGAATATTTTCTTATCTTTGCAGCACTTGTGGAAAAAAAAACAATATCTTCAATCCCATTGGCTGTAATGCTATTAAAATGCCTTTATTACTTAGTGTCCATGTTTAACAAACCAAGTGTAAGCTCGTCGGCAACCGTGAACAGGTGAGTTTAGGATAACCCAGTTACGAAGAGGTAGGAATCCTCATTAAATGAATGTCATTCAATTAGAGAAAACATTAAATAAACTGAAATGGCAAACTAACACCATGTGTTTATTAGCTACTGTATTTGTTTTTATTCTTCCGTTGTTCCTTTGCATCTTTAATTCTCTTTTGCCAGCCTCTTTTCCCCCGCTTCCTACTACTCCCCACCTCCACCAACCTCCTACCTACGAACTACAGGTCTCCCAGTCCCCCATCTCTCACATGCATGCACCGACGAACTCTTATGAAAAATTCCTCCTTACCGAACTTAGTCCATATTTCTTCATTAGCGATGCCAAACTTATTCCAACTTGGCTTAACTTACGCGCGGAGGTTTCGCGGATCCAACTCAAAAGTTGCTTCTATCTGACTGTCAGCGGTGGAGGCGAAATACTTTCCAAAATAGGCGATGATCGTTTATTTTTGGCCGGTAGAGGTGGTTAGTTTGCGGCTTACCTCTTGTTTGGCGGGGATGATGAGCCGCTGTTTCTATAGCAACTCAACTGTTTTTAGTTGAGCATGCAACTTCTTATATTTCTCGCTGTTTTTGTTCGAGTGTCTTTGGGACAAAAAGGATTAATAAGTCCAATTAGATTAAATACATTCAACACTTGCTACAATCAGTTTTTAGACTAATATTCTAGAAATGACTTGCTTGTAATTGAGTGTCTTATTGCGGGCATGTAATCCTAAGGTGGAAACCCTTTGCAATATATACCGTTGAAATTCTTTGATTGGTTCTGATTGAAATATTCTGCCTGTCTAATCGAAACATAATTACTAACCTCATTGCCGTAAAAATCTAGCGGTAAGGTATTGGAGAAGAGGGGAGACTTGACAATTGGTAACATTGTTTTTCTTTTATTTATATACTCCTACAAATTTTTGGGAATCTACGCCAACGCGTGTGAATAAAATATTGAAACTATTGTGCTCTGATCCTCAAAAAATCTGCTGCCTATTTTACTCGTGGATGAAAATTAAATTGAAAACAAATTGCTTGAAACTCTTTTGTCGCGGTGGGGGTCGAAGAAAAAAGTGCGATTGAAATAAGCAAATCACATCTGCAGGCGACATCGATTTGCCCCCTGGGGTAGGCCTGTTCTGGGACGAGCGACTCAACATGGGGAAGACATACACCCTATCAGGGGATGAATCAGGTTCGGTAAAATGTTCTATTTTTACTACCGTTGAAAAATACCTATATGTTGCATAGTGGTCAGTACAAGACAAGTCAATTGTTTGATTGACGCTACAAAGGATAATAGAGACTTCAGCTAACTGTTTAATTGAAGTTCCGGAGGGTGATAGAGATACTGTCTTTACTAGAGACCTTAGGTAACTGTTTAATTGAAGTTCCGGAGGGTGATAGAGATGCTGCCTTTACTGGAGACCTTAGTTAACTGTTTAATTGAAGTTCCGGAGGGTGATAAAGATGCTGCCTCTATTAGAGACCTTAGTTAACTTTTTAATTGAAGTTCCGGAGGGTGATAGAGATGCTGCCTCTACTAGAGACCTTAGTTAACTGTTTAATTGAAGTTCCGGAGGGTGATGGAGATGCTGCCTTTACTAGAGGCCTCACAGTTAGCGCTCAAGTTTTTCGCTCGATGTCCTACGCTGATCATACTAAAAATTCTGATTACATTTATTATTTTCTCTCGTATTCCTTTTGGTTTTGTATCAATTCTCTACTCCACGCAGACTAGCACGAGCGCAACTTATAATTGAAATTGGTTAACTGGCTTTTAATCGAAACCATTAAACAGTCTTGCATTGAACAGTGACTTGTTTAGTTCACAACCTGCCGTTAAATAAAAGTTTTCGATGGAAGTACGCCGTGCGATGGAGGGACACGGTACGATGGAGGGACACGGTGCGATGGAGGGACACGGTACGATGGAGGGACACGGTACGATGGAGGGACACGGTACGATGGAGGGACATGGTGCGATGGAGGGACACAGTACGATGGAGGGACACGGTACGATGGAGGGACACGGTACGAGCATTTCCACGCAGCAACGTTCAAGATGAGTTCATAAACGGTCAAAGTTGAAATATTGCCATCTTCTAGTGCCTTTACGTGTTGAAACATCAGCGATGTTTGTAACGACATTTTTCGCCTGAATAGCTTGTGGTCTCAAAGTATGCTGGTACACAATTAGTGCCTCTCATCAAGGGCTGCAATTGACCGTTGATGAGGGGGGGTTCGCATTGTAGTATTGCTCATGTCATCAATGACATAGCTTCGTGTCCACACGAAGTATGTGTAGAACCGGCCTACCTTTCCCACTCGAATTCAATTGGTGAAGTCAACGTAATGTGTCAGTTGTACTGTCCATGCCCTAGCTACGTCGCCATCTGTTCGTCTCGTCCATCGTATTTGCCTGGGAGTTAACGAGGGACTGACCCTTATTAACAGACCGTCAATCACTGTTTAGAAATGAACCAACACGTCCAAATGTAATCAGTACCTGATGATTGCCACCAATCCTCCAATAACCTTCCATCATTACAATCTGGGGTGATAACCCCCTCTTCTACCCCCCACCTCCCCCTCTTAGCCTATGCCTCATGCAACCGTAACTCCGGTGCCTGAGGTACAGGGCGCCGCATGATCCGAACACGTTAAGGACATGTTCTTCTCAGCGACATGCACTGACAACCAATCAGGCGCTGGCAGGATGTAATGAAGCGACGGTGCTGCCTCTAGCGACCGCCCGCCGCGCCACCTGTAATTTGATAGGCTCATTAACAGACTCGTAAAACATGAGGAGGTCCGTTAGGGTAGGTAACGGGCTAAAAACCGTGTCTAGGTACATTTTCGTAATGTTTTGGGGAAATATACCTAGCAGAACTCGGACACAGTAATGGGGAATGTGTCAAGATACAGTATTTGTTCAACACTGGTGAGGGTAAGTAGGGGCAAGTTGTTCCAACAGGTGACCTCATTAAAGACCGATGGGGCAAGTGGAGGGACGGCAGGTTAGCCAGATGAAGAGGGGATTCAAGTAGTACATCATTCCATGCACGCATAAACGAGGAAGGCAGGAGTAGTAGGAATTATTAATTTGATTTATTCGCTCTCATGACCAGGTGCTCTACACCACCGGCTGCAAAGTAGCACAATTCGATCATTGTTTCCCGTGAACAATGATTCATCTTGTCGGATATGTTTTAGAATTGGTTATTTCGCTGTATTCAATATGAATAAAACTTAATTATAATTCATCGTGGGACTTGGAAACCCGTTTTTGTCGGAGCCAGCCGTAAACCGATGCAACCACAATCATGATTCGTGACACTATAAAGTCATGTTGTATAAAGTGACAATTTTTATATATTTTAAAACAGCGACGATGCTAACGCATAATTTTTTTACCATTAGGAATGATTATCGGTGGCTGCTGGCGACAAACGATGAAATAAACGGTGCCGATTAATCGCTAGAAATCGGAACGAGTCGTTCATTGTTGGGCGATTAAAGAGGCCTCTTCAACAGCTTCAACACCTCGCATCAGCTTGCATTACCCAGTATCTGCTTCATCATCTGGATCGCTCTTCATCCACTTGCATCAACTTCATATTGTGATGCATCACCTTGCATCATTTTGCATTGCTCGGCATCACCTTGAATAAACTTAGAGGATTCTACAACCCCTTGAATAATCTTGGATCCCTCTACACCACCTTGAATAAACTTTCAGGATTTTGCACCACCTTGACTAATCTTGCGGCACTCTGCACCACCTTGACTAATCTTGCAGCACTCTGCACCACCTTGACTAATCTTGCAGCACTCTGCACCACCTTGACTAATCTTGCAGCACTCTGCACCACCTGGAATAATCTTGCGTCAGTTTGCATCTCCTTGCATTAGCTTGCCTCCCTAGATTGACAGAGATTACCTTGCATCAGATTACCTTGCATCATCACTGATGCAATAGCAGAAATTAACTTGCATCAGATTACCTTGCATCATCACTGATGCAATGGTAGAGATTACCTTGCATCAGATTACCTTGCATCATCACTGATGCAATAGCAGAGATTACCTTGCATCAGATTACCTTGCATCATCACTGATGCAATGGCAGAGATTACCTTGCATCAGATTACCTTGCATCATCACTGATGCAATGGCAGAGATTACCTTGCATCAGATTACCTTGCATCACCCCTGATGCAATGGCAGAGTTTACTTTGCATCAGATTGCCTTGCATCACCCCTGATGGAAGTCAGTTCGGTGGCCAAGAGGGTAGAGCGTAGGCCGCTCCTCAAAAGAGACTTCCATTGGAAGCTGGAGGTTCTAGGTATCAGGTGGCAGCTACGTTGCAACCCGCCGTATAAGCAAAAATATCCATATTACAAAATTACAAAAAATGGCATCACTCTGCATAACCTTGCATTACCCTGCATTACCTTGCATTACGCTTCATCCCCCTGCAAGATCCATAATCGATGAACATAGACTGGCATGTTTTCTCACTGATATTCATTTGTCTAACATAACACTACCATTCTCCCCTCAATCCTGATTGACATCACGAGCAACCGTCGTACTACCTAAGTATCAGTCAATATGAATATCCACAGTCACTGTGTATACTGTAGTGCTGCGTTGACATGACGCTCGTGCCTGACCCTCATGCGCCACGTGTATCCCAGTCCTGGGCTCACGGGAATACCTCGATAATTGCAGGGTACACCGCTTAAGTAGGGATGTATTTCAGAGATTCGCCGCTAGATTCAGGAGGCGTTCTGAACAGGTACGGGGTGAGCCAGTCACCCAGTGGTAATTACTCTCGTCGGTGAGGGTGATGATGGTGGACAGGCTGCCCTAGAGAGGAAGATTCTGTCAAGGGAGTAAGGGAGCAATGATAGTGGACAGGTGGCCCTAGAGAGGAAGAGGCTATCAAGGGAGTAGGGGAGTAATGATGGTGGGTAGGCTGCCCAAGAGAGGAGGAGTCGGGCAGTGGAGTAGTGAAGGTGAACAGGCTGCCATAAACAGAAGGAGACTGGCAGGAAAGTAAGTGGGTATTGATGGTGGACAGGCTGTCATAGACGTTACGTGACAGGCTGTGGAGTACGACACTAGTGATGGTGCACAGACTACCATAGATATGAGGGAACTAGCAGAGGAGTATGGTGGTAGTGATGGAGGACAGGCTGCCTCAGAGAAAAGTTAGCAGGCGGTGATGGTGGCGATAGAGGATGGTGGTGTGGTGGTGGTGATAGTGGTGGTGATGGTGGTGATGGAGTGGTGGTGGAGGTGGTGATAAAGGACAGGCTGCCTCAGAGAAAAGTTAGCAGGCAGGGGAGTGAGGGGGTAGTGATGGAGGACAGGCTGCCTCAGAGAAAAGTTAGCAGGCAGAGGAGTAAGGGGGTAGTGATGGAGGACAGGCTGCCTCAGAGAAAAGTTAGCTGGCAGGGGAGTAAGGGGGTAGTGATGGAGGACAGGCTGCCCAATAATTGGAATAAGGGTGAAATATTTAAACACGGGAATGCTTACAACAGATCTCTATTTACAGGAATTATGCAGACGGGTCGAGGCTTAAGGAGAGTAAGGTGAAGACTGGCACAAACATTCTCATCACTACATCATAGAGTACCTCTCTGTAAACAATCTCGTAACATTAAGAATCACATCTGCCTCTTTCCTGACACTGAGGCGGCGTGGCTGACCCGCCATCCTTGCTGAATTGTTATCGAAGTAATTCCAGGCGTAGACACTTTATTAGGTGTGGCAACACATCCTAACAGATGTACATTTCTGCGATTTTGTCGTTTCCGATGTTCTCAAGCCCTTATTAAGAGTTGGCAGCGGTTACGTTATTGTTTTAACGAAAATATCCATCGCTAAGGCGTATTACCCCGTAGCTTAATTCTTCTCTGATGTCGTTACAGCTGTCACAACGTGACAAGCCCATCAGGAGTGACCCAATCTTTCTATTAGGCCAGCGTGTTCTAAATTTGCAAGCTTTTAATTTACAAAATATTGGCATAGCAACGATACACCTCTTGGCTTACAGAACAATGTCTTACAGTCGTCGTCTGCCTTTATTTTAACGGTTTGTTTGACACGATCTCTGTACTGTGGTGACAGAAATTCACGAAATGTATTTAAATGTATTTAAATTTAACCTATTTAAATAAGTGTGGTTCCTCGGATACTCTAATGGCAAAAGACAACTATTTACATAAATATCTTCCAAACACTTAGGGCAAATAATACTTTGCCAGGATATTTTCTCTCACGTTTAGTGTCGTTTCATCATTGAATTTGATGGGGTTGTTACTATAATATTGAGCCATCTGCTACGACTTACACACTCAGGCACCACGAATAATGCCTACCATACCTTCCGTGAATATGATAACCGGCCTGCTCGTATCCAATTAAAGTTCCTGGGCACTTCCATTTATTAATCAACTTACCACTAATGACGAGTGACTTACTTCAACACTTGTCCTTCCGAGTTTCTAAAAAGAATGGCCTCCATTAATCATGGATCCACGATCACCGCTGTCTCGTGAAGCCTGCATCCAACACCCCCTTCCCTCGCTGCCATTGTCGGCCTAATTCGTTGTTTGTCCTGATGTAACGGCACTGGCAGTGCTCAGTGGCACTAGGTTAGTCGCTGCTAGTATCTTCGACGACTTGATGTAACGGCACTGGCAGTGCTCAGTGGCACTAGGTTAGTCGCTGCTAGTATCTTCGACGACTTGATGTAACGGCACTGGCAGTGCTCAGTGGCACTAGGTTAGTCGCTGCTAGTATCTTCGATGACTTGATGTAACGGCACTGGCAGTGCTCAGTGGCACTAGGTTAGTCGCTGCTAGTATCTTCGACGTCTTGATGTAACGGCACTGGCAGTGCTCAGTG
>SDVV010004534.1:0-20093 GCA_016164225.1 Gammarus roeselii
TATCTCCTTTGCCCTTATATAGCGGAACAATGCAGGCACTGCGCCACTCACTCGGTACCACGCCTGCCGCAAAACACAAGTTCAGTAACCTCACCAACCATTCGACAATCGTTACTCCACCCTTCTTCAGGCACTCGGTCGCAACTCCATCCAAACCAGGGGCTTTCCTTGCTTTCATCACGTCCACCGCCTCCTGTACCTCTTCCCTGGTAATGTCCGCAATAAGTCTATCTCCCAAAACTGGCATCCGAGCACCAACACCCACAGCAACAATGTCAGCCTCTCTGTCATCCTCGACATTCAACAACTCATCAAAATACTCGGCCCACCTCTTCCGCACATTACCACTTTCCAACAACAACTGGCCGTTTTCATCTTTCACCACTTCCTCTTTTCCGGTCTTTCCGTTTCTCACTCTGTCCACATCTTTCCAGAACATCTTTTTGTTCACCTCAAAATTCTGGCACAACTGTCTGCCCCACCTGGCATCAGCGTCCCTTTTGGCTCTCCTCACCAACCGCTTCACCTCGTTTCTCCTCTCTTTGTACCTTTCACAAGCCACCTCCGACTTCACCTGCAACCACTCCTCAAACGCACATCTTTTCCGTGCCACCGCCAGTTTGACCTCCTCGTTCCACCACTCGCAGCTTTTCCTCCTGCACCCGCCCACACGGCGCACACCACACACCTTCTTCGCACATCTCAGCAACGCATCCCTCAACGTCTCCCATTCTTCCTCCACATCTCTCAGATCCTGTCCTCTCACCTTTGTCATATTCTTCCTTCAACGCCTGCTGGAACTCCTCGGCTCTACTTTCCACATCCAGTCCACTCACTTTCACTACCTCTCTTTCTCCTCCCACTCGTTTGTTGCCCTTCCACTTCTGATCCACTCTTAATCTACCTTCCACCAGCAGATGGTCAGACACTCTTCCACCCTCCCCTCTCAACACCCGCACATCCAACAGCCTCCCCACCACTCTCCTCGAAGTCAACACAAAATCCATCAGTGCTCTCTCCACCATTGCACCATGGGCCATCCTTACCCATGTGTACTTGTGAATGTCTCGCTTCTTGAACAAACTGTTCCTGACCACCAGCTCCTGCTCCATACACAGACCTCTCAGGTTTTCTCCACTGTCATTTCTACCGGGAACGCAATACCTTCCTATCACATTCTCCACCATTTCATCTCCATTTCTCGCATTAAGGTCACCCAGTAGAACTACATTGAAATTACCTCCAAAACTCTCAATACACTCACTCGAGTCAGTCCAGAATTGCTCCCTCTCCTTTTCACTCCTCTCGCTGCCAGGTCCGTAAGCACTCACAAATGCCCATCTTTCTTCGCCTAACTTAACTTTCACCCACATCAATCTTGGGGACACCTCCTTCCATTCGGTAGCGCTACTAGTCGACCAATCACTCAATATCAAAACCACACCTTCTCGTGCCATACCTTCCACTTACAACACCAAACTCACATTCGCCCTTACCTTTCTACTTTGTCTCACTTAGCGCCAACACATCCAACTTCCTCCTGACAAACATCTCACCAATCTCCCTCTTCTTCACATCACTCGTAGTACAGCCACGCACAATCAGCGACCCTAACAATAAGGTTTGGAGAGGCGTGTGCCTCTCCTCCCCCCCGCTCGTCTTGCCGTCTTCGAGGAAAGGTTCTACAGAGAACGGAATTCCTAGCCCCTTCGCTCCGCCCCGTTAGTCACTTTTTACGACACGCTGGGGTTGCGGTAGCACGATTCTACTCCCGGCTACGGGGCGCCCCTTTAGTCGCCGTCCACGACACGCGGTGGATACGGTAGCAAGAATTTAAAGCCCCAGCAACAAGGCAAAATTCAAACATGCTTTGGATTATTACGACCTAACGCCTAAGGACCAGCAGTTCCGATTGCGTAACAGATGAGCCTTTCACGAGTGATGGTACATTTTTGCTAATGGTTTAAGCCGCCTCAATTGTGAGCAAGAGTATCAACGCTGGTAGTAAACCCAACTACGAGGCCCATAATCATCCCTACACGGCCTCCAGCAGCAACGCGACGCCCTTGCCACCGCCGATACACGCCGACCCTATCGGCCACCGCCGATACACGCGCGGCGTCTGATCTCGTGCGCAATGTGCGCGGGGATGAGCGCGCCCGAGGCACCGAGAGGGTGGCACAGTGCGATGGCACCGCCGTTCATGTTCAGCGAGGCGGGGTCCAGCTCAAGCTCACGCTGACACGCGATCATCTGCGGGCGAACGCTTCGTTGATCTCCATCATGCCGATGTCGGAGAGACTTAGTCCCGAAACCTTGAGTAGCTTCTTGATGGCGGGTGCGGGACCGATGCCCATAATGGTTGGATCCACGCCCGCAAAGGCGAACCCTACGAGGCGTGCCAAGGGAGCCAGGCCATGGCTCTTGCACGCCTTCTCTGACGCCAACACCACTGCCCCGGCGCCGTCACAGATACCGGACGCGGTACCAGCTGTCACAGTGCCGTTCTTGGCAAAGACGATGGATAAGTTGAGATGTGTGGGTATTCCTGGAGGATTGTTGGACTGAATTTGTAATTTTCTGATTGGGAGGCGAATGTGCGTTTCTGTGGGGGGAGTTGTCAGCGAATTCCAGGAGGTGACAAGTGGGGTGCCCTAGGGGTCCGTGCTGGGTCCGCTTTTGTTTCTGCTATATGTCAATCATGTTGCAGCCGGTGTCGTTTGTGAGTGGATGGCTTTTGCTGACGACTTCAAACTTTTGTTTGAGTTTCGCACGGGATGCACGAGCAGTTCGCCTAGGTGTGTCTTCTTTGCAGAGGGACCTGAATTTGGTACAGTCGGTGTCATTGTCATGGAATCTCTCGTTGAACATCAACAAGTGTGTCTATAAGCGTTTCTATAGGGTCGTCTTGAATTGGAGCAGCCTAGTGATGCAATCGCTTTTAGTTTGAATGGTATGGCACTCGAGCCTGTCTATTCCTGCAGGGATTTGGGAGTACTTGTTGACTCAAGGCTACGGTTTCATCTCCATGTGAGGAGTGCTGTGAGAATTGCTTCCACACTCGCGACCAGTCTGTTCCGTTCTACCGTCAATAGGAGTTCTGTTTTCATGGTGTCCTTGTTTGCTTTTCATATAAGACCCATCTTGGACTACTGCTCATGTGTGTGAAATGTGGGATATTTGGGGGATCTGAGACTCTTGGAGTCTGCGCAGAGACGGTGGACCAGGGAGATTGATGAGCTGGGTGGTGTGGAATATGGAGAGTGGCTCAGAGCTTTGCAGTTTTTTCTGTGAAGGGGAGGTTGTTGCGTTTGGATCTGGTGAAGTACTGGAAGGTTTTTCACTGTTCTGTGGATTCAGGTTTGTCTGCTCGGTTTGAGAGAGCGCCGGATATTGGTACACGTGGGCATTTTTTCAAGCAGGTGGTTCCTCGCTATCAGACGGACTGTAAACACATATTCTTTTATTCTAGCTGTGTGCAGGTTTGGAACCGACTGCCCGCCGATGTGGTTCAGTGTAATTTCCTTTGTGGCTTCAAGAGGGCCTTGGCTGGGAGTTCGGAGGAGGGGGGGTGTTGTATGAATTTGGCGGAACCCAATAGAGTTCCGATTTTGAATTTTTGTTTGGTTTATGCCAATTGTGTGCAATTGTTGACTGGCTCGAGTGTTATTTTTCCTTAACCTATTGAGCGCATTCCGACCAGTGTCCTGCTGCAGTTTCTGTGCCATGTTGTTCTTTTTTATTACTGGCCGCTAAGGTATACTGCCTACCATGCCGTCATTGCCCTGTTGGTGGGGCTGTCGGGGCTGTGGGGGGCTGCAAAGGTGAGATACAAAGGTGAGAACTCAAAGCTCGTGAGGAAACCTAACCAAAGTATATGCTTTTCGAGACTTGAGATAATCCATGGTGCAGCCTTACCGGTCCATGGCATCGAGCAGAGGCGTGTGCTGTGCGGGTGCGGTGAGGCAGAGCGTCAGGGCTTTCAGTTCTCGGAGGATGAGAACTGCCAGGCGACGGGGAGGCTGCCGGCAGGCGCACAGCATCACTAGGCACACTGCCTCCCCCAAGCACACCACCTCCAGGTCATCGCCTCGCTGAGTGGTACAGGAAGAGGATAAGGCGAGATCGTCACTCATCACTCTAACTATAGCAGTTATCAAAAATTGTTTCTAAAAATATTCTGAAATTACAACTAATCTATCCATGGACACAGATTATTATTACGAAAATGTCTCACCTGATGCAATTGCAGGTGCTGTAGCTGCAGCAGATGAGGCGGGGTGCGTGCTGCAGGGGTGGCAGCAGCGGCTGTGCTGAGGGCGGAGCGCCAGGCTGTGTACAGCTGGAGCACCATACGCAGCGATGCGTCAATCAGCTGAGGAAAGGCGTCACCCACATCACGGATGATGAACTGGATGAACCCTGAAAACAGCGACCACAAGATGATGTCTGCGGACTATTTGCAACGGTGACAGAGCTAGATCTAATTTAGATACAAAGTGAATCAAGGTGCAAGACTAGAGTCAAAAGTTAACATTTCACGTTTACATACTTCGAAACCAATTGTTAATATGGTGCAACATGATTTTCTTAGGGAAAGGAAAACTAGTGAAACCATCCATTTATAATCCTAGCTATCTACAAGAAGCTTGAGTCTCTCACCCGATCCGCCTGTCTGCCTAGCTTACTACTCACCATAGAGGACTTCATGCCGCCACTCCGGAAAGTCAATGACCAGCGCCTGCAGGCTCTGGAAGGCCAAAGCCCTGAGCTCCTCATCCATGTGCACTGTGAGACGGGCTAGCATCTCCACGAGCTCTTGGCCAGTCATGCCATCTGGCAGCAGCCGCGGCACGGCAGCCACGCACGTTCGCAGCAAGTCCATCTTGGCCTTTCGCTCACCGCCAATCAGCTCGTCCGGCTCCTGGCGGCAGACACGAGTGCTTCAAATAAAGCAGTAGCATTACGGTCAACACTCGGAGATGTAACGTTGATAACAATTAGATTTAGGCTGAACTACTCAAGGCGATATTTTAGCTCAACTAAGATTGAGGTGGATTACATCGAAAATGGGATTGAGGTCATATTATTGCATAATTGGGAATGAATTTACTTTCAGGTTCTACAAGAACTAGGAGGGTATTGAAGCTAGAAAGTAATTCAGATTGTGTTATAGCAAGACAAGAATTGAATTGGTATCGAACCAAAATATAAGTTGACCTCAGCTGGCCAATAAATAAACATATTTTTTATATCAAGAAAAGGCACACTGATGCTTCAATTAGCATTTTGAAGATCAGAAGAGAAAAAACTAAACGTGACAGGGGGCTAAAATTTATATTGAAAAGGTATTAATAGGCCAAAATTTGAGTGGAAAGAAAAAAATATATATGTCAAAACCAATCATGTAGCAGCTCTAACTTACTCAGCCTTGAATCACTGCACATCCTTCAATCCAAACCTTTCCTTACCTTCCATCAATCATCTGCAAAACTTTACACAGCTGATAGTAGCCAATCAGAGCCTAGCCTTCCTCGACCGGACACTATTTATACTGGGACTAACACCGTTCCTACATCACATCGCTCATTGTCTCCTTGCAGAGTGGATGGCCCGTGGTGATTTCAGATACAGATACAGATACAGACACTAGGCCGCATCCCCCAGAAAGTAGGTGGCCGAGGGCAAGGCGCACCTCACACCCTCATACGCTCACACTCACACAACTTAGCTCCTTTGTACTCAAGGGTCAAGCCGGTAACCCCGCAACACATGCTCTGGGTCACGAGTGCAGTCCGCGGATAAGTTGTCAGCAGCAGGGCTCGACAGTTTTCACTGGTTCCCGCCAAGGGCGGGAAAGCACATCATAGCAGCGTCAAAATCAACCATTCACAACCATTCTCTCCTCACAGCTGCTCATTGCACGCTCTCTCGCTATTTCCACATTCGTGTCTCTCCTTCCTAACGCCTGCTTCACACCATCCATCCACCCAAACTTCGGTCTACCTCTAGGCCTGCGACCACTCACCTCCGCATTCATCACCCTTTCTACCAATCTTCCTTCATATATCCTCTCCATGTGCCCAAACCATCTCAGAACACGCGAATCCACTCTGTCCTCCAACTTCTTCACCATCCCAGTTCTGATTCGAACCACGTTGTTGGTGATCCGGTCTCTCAGCGTTACTCCAGCCATGCTCCTCAAACATTTCATCTCGAAAAAATTCAACCTTCTTCTCTCCTCTGCTCTCACCCCCCAAGCCTCAGCTCCGTAGAGTACAGTTGGGACATCAACACCCTCATACAGCCCTCTCTTTGCTTCCATCCCCAACGTCCTACAGCTCATTACACTCTTCAGTGCACCCAGCACTTTACACTCCTTCACTCGCGCCTTCACTTAATATTCCACTAGTTCAGTTATCTGCACATGGAAGCCCAGATACTCAAAACACTGAACTTAGTCCATGAGCTCTCCATTTAGGGAGACACTTAGTTTTGCTCGCATTAACAGTCCTCGAGCATCTCATTACTTTACTCTTACCCACGTTCACTCGAAGCTTCCTCCTCTCACACACTCAACCAAACTCAGATACTAGCCTACATAGCTTCTCCTCTGAATCCGCAACCAGGGTCGTATCATCCGCAAATAGCAAATTGCTCAACTGCCAACTTTTAAGCCACGACCCAGCACACTCGCGTTCCAACAGTTCCAAGCAACGACTCAGCACACTCGTGTTCCAACAGTTCCAAGCCACGACCCAAAACACTCACGTTCCAACAGTTCCAAGCCACGACCCAAAACACTCGCGTTCCAACAGTTCCAAGCCACGACCCAGCACACTCGCGTTCAACTCCCTGACCCCACCGTCCATAAAGAGGTTGAACAGCCGGAGAGACATCACGCAGCCTCGTCTCAGTCCAAATTTCACTGTGAACCAATCACTCGCCTCGCTTCGCTTCCCACTCTGACACATGCTCGGCTGCCAACATAAAAACCCTGCACCGCTTTCAACAGATGTCCGCCCACTCCATACAAACGCAACACCCTCCACAGCGCTTCCTGTCAATCCTGTCGTATGCCTTCTCCAGATACATGAAGGCCCAGAACACATCCTTTCCTTAGGCAAGGTACTTCTCACAGACCTGTCTCATTGTAAAAATCTGATCGGCACACCCTTAACCACTCCTAAAGCCACACTGTTCCTCTTCAATTACGCAGTCCGTACAGTCTCTAATCCTTTTGATCAGCACTCTCCCGAACAACCTACCAACCACACATAACAGACTGATACCTCTCGAGTTGCAGCATATATTTTCATCTCCGTTGCCCTTATACAGCAGAACAACGCCACTCAATAGGTACCACGTCTGCCACAAAACACAAGTTCACTGACCTCACCAACCTTTCGACAATCGTTACTCCACCCTTCTTCAGGCACTCGGTCGCAACGCCATCCAAACCAGGGACTTTCCCTGCTTTCATCACCACCACCGCCTTCTGCTCCTCTTCCCTGATAATGTCCGCCACAAGTCTTTCTTCCAAAACTGGCATCCGAGCACCACCACCCACAGCAACAATGTCAGCCTCTCTGTCATCCTCGCCGCTCAACAACTGATCAAAATACTCGGCCCACATCTTCCGTGATTTTATCCAGGCCGTCCGGCATGACCCTATGACAGCTCCAGCATGGCACTAGACCATTGCACTATATGCTCAAGGCTTTCACGGCCACCCTTTGTGAAATTTAAATTGAAAAGTACCAATATTGTTGCAACTCCCAAAACATTTTGACGTACCTTTTTTTTCTTTGCACTCAAATCTTGGCCTTTTGATACCTTTTTTAATATTAATTTTAGCCCCCCTATCGCGTTTAGTTTTCTCTCCTCTGATCTTTAAAATGATAATTGAAGCATTAGTACACCTTTGTTTAATAAAAATAAGATACCCTACCAATCAAAGTATAGCTAAAAATATTATGAAATATATCCCATTGTTACTAAATGCATTATCTCCATTGCCTTCCAGACTAGATGCCCATGGGTCTCCACGCCATCTTGGCATGCCCTGTGATCCAACACATAACATATGCACCTACTAATAAGCCAGCGGCCCCATTTTGTGTTCTGACATAGAACAAGCCACCATTCATCCAGCTGGCATTCAGTCGGCCAAATTTCAGCCGGCCAAATTTCAGCCGGCCAAATTTCAGCCGGCCAAATTTCAGCCGGACAAATTTCAGCCGGACAAATTTCAGCCGGACAAATTTCAGCCGGACAAATTTCAGCCGGACAAATTTCAGCCGGAAAAATTTCAGCCGGAAAATTTTCAGCCGGAAAAATTTCCGCCCGACAAATTTCAGTCGGACAAATTTCAGACGAACAAATTTCAGACGAACAAATTTCAGTCGGACAAATTTCAGTCGGACAAATTTCAGTCGGACAAATTTCAGTCAGCCAGATTTCAGTCAGACAAATTTCAGTCAGACAAATTTCAGTCGACCAAATTTCAGTCGACCAAATTTCAGTCCGTTGCGTGGTTTCCAACCTTTGTCAGCTGGCTGCCCCTTATATAGAAGTACCACAGATAATCGCCCTCGGTGTTATACATTGTGAGCAATCCTAGCCCCCTGTACACAAAGGGTTCTTGCAACTTGGAGCCTCTCAAGGGAAGGGTACTTGACGATCACAGTTCTTTTCACTAAGCGAGACAAGAAGATATTATCTAGTAATAATGCACTGTGGCCTACAGACCACGATGTGGCCTTTAGACCACGATGTGGCCTACAGACCACGATGTGGCCTATAGATCACGATGTGGCCTATAGATCACGATGTGGCCTATAATCCACGATTTTGAAGACCGTGGGATTCCGTGAAATAAGCTTTGCTAAGCCTGGGTCACAGGTCGAGAAGAGTCAGTATCTATCATCGACCAACCGGTTCATCAGTGGTACTAGTTTTCGAGAAGTCTTTTGTCGAGGAGGAGCAGTATGAGATGCAAAAACAGGTCAGAGGACAGAAGCCTGCAACCTCTGACAATGCGGCCAAACTTGATCAGATTAGATTGACAATGAGATCCAAGACTTAGGACAAACCGCAACATAGCGATTGAAGATAAGATTAGTTCAAACCCCGTCTCTGTCATCACGTGACGAATATTGTCGAGTATCGGGTGGAGAACAGTGAATGACGTGTAGCACTTTCTTGCTAATGCTACAAGGCTCAGAGCAAGACTGTGGTCAAGATGCCCACCTTGTTAACGTTGTGCGTGTTGGTCATCATCAGCGGCTTGCCAAACTGTGTGTCCAGCGCTTTGAGAATATCGTTAAAGGCCTTGCGAACGAGAGGATAGTAGGCGGCCAAGCCGATGTTGCGAGCCGTGTCTTCCGTCAGCATCTGGTACAAGACGAGCGGTTTCGGGTACAGATAACACAAAAACATAAAAAGTTGTTACCGCTATTCCACTACACGATATGGCAACTATGAACGAAATAACTGTGAAATTTATCATCTCAGCTATCTAAACGAGTTATAAAAAATTATGACAGTACTGAAACCTAAACATGGTCGGCAAACTGAATTTACAGGGCCAAAGAACATCAACGACATCAAAAACACTTGCATATCAATAAACACTTGGATATCAATAAACATTTGCAGAACGCCTCCAACATTCACAAATAGTGGCAAAGCTCGGAGCTACCAATCCAAGATGGGATGTCGCAGTGCGACGTGCCTTCTCTTGAAATGAGTTACCTTGTTGAGGAAAGTCTTCTTGACCCTGAGCGTGTTGCCTGACGGCAGGACGGCGAGCGTGCGTGGCATGGGCGGGTCGCCTTCTTTCTGCTGTAGGCTGTCTGCCACCACCAGGAAGGCGCGCAGACCGATGGCCATGCGTTCCGGGGACAGGATCATCTTGATAGGCCTACCCACACTCAGCAGGTCAAACATGATGTCGCGCATAGCGAAGTCAAGGCGCTCCTGTTGAAAAAAAGCGGGATATAAGATCATAAGTGAGGATATCTCAATCAGCTCCCAAGCTTGAAGAAGTAAGGGTAGTTGATTATAGCAGGCTGATGTTGGTCAACTATGAAATTCGTGTGACATGCTAGACCGCTGATGACAGAAACAATGAACTGAGCTACTTCAGTCCACAAATTATTACTGCCTTTGAAGACTAGTTTATAATCAACTAGCTTAAGCAAGATCAGACAAAAGAAATTAATTTACGAATCAATATACGAGAGCTACGTTAATTATATCATTGTCATCTATCTTTCAAATCAAAGGCTGGATTAAACGTCTTTTATTCCAAAACATAGATATATTTAATGCAACGCGACATAACTACAGTGATATTGCTAAGGTGTCAAAACATTTGCGTTATTAACCTGTGCAATAAACTGAATGATCTTGACGAAGATGTTGAGCGGAGTGTCTCGCGGCACGACAGTCTTGGAGCCTTTGGGGAAGAGGGAGTTGACAATGCTGGCGAGGCGCGAGTGGGTGGCCGAATTGCTCTCGCACTTGATGCGAATCATGTACACCCAGAGCAGTCGGTAAAGCGACTCTGCAGGCAGACAGGTTGTGCACAGCCGATTAGAGGCAATGAAACTTGGAGAAAACATGGGCTTCCACTATCAGGAACGTTGAGGATCAAGTTGCTAAATTGTTTTTCCAAACATGCTCTTGCATCTACACATTTACCTCTGGCCCTGAAGCCAAACTGAACCACTACATGTCATCAAATAGGAACAGCATCGTTGTAGAGTTCATACTGTCCATTTAATCCTGGTTGTGTTAATGAAAAAATCTGGTGAACAAACAAGCTGCGCCTACCTAACGCGACGCGAGCCATCTTAGGGTCCCTATTCTTGAGGTGCTGGAGACACATGGTGAGGAAGTAGTGCCAGTTGGAGAGGAAGAATATTTTCTGGGACACGCACAGCAAGCACGTCAGCAACGGGAAGATGGCCAATTTGTGTTTGTTTTTGGTAGCGGTGTCAAGGGTGCTTGAGTAGAGCATCTCGACAAAGTTCTTCAAGCATGGCACATTCACTTCATTTTTCACTGCCTAGGGGGAGAAACATAAGAAAAGTTAAAAAAAATAACACTTGTAATGCTAGAAGGTACACAGATGTAGCAATGCAGTAGAATAAATATGAATAGCATTCCAGAAACTACTGTGGAAAAGCCACACATGTGACCTGGATTCAAACATCTTTATGTGTCAACTGAAATTACAGTTTTCAATCACGTTTCTCTGAACATTGAAAAAACATGCACTTGCAACAAATTGTGGGATGTTAGAATACTTTTCTGAGATAGTTTTAACTCTTGTTTCAAGAATTTAAGTCACACAAAAGAGGGGCACCTCATAAGTCATTTTTCTTAAAATGCAGTTATACCTACATTCCCTATCAACTTTAAACCTCTGATCAATATTCTGATGCTTTGAGTATCATAAAACATAGCAGGAATGGCAAATTATGACGTCATTGCAGATAGAAACCAACTTTTTTTTCTCATGTTTTTTCTCCAAAAATTTGCTGCTCATTTCTTGATTCAGTATGGGAGAAGTCATTATTTCAATTTATAATGAAAATCATTGTATAGCAGTTAACTTGCTTTTTTAGGGGAGAATAACCCGTTCAAGTATATGCAAGAATTAGCTGCAAAATGTTAGATAAACAACACATTGTCCACCAGAGCAGAAAGGTCATGACACTCATCACCATGCTGGAAAACAGTAGAAGCACTTCATTACAACAAGATTGTACAGTTTACATGCTATTTCATTCAACAGTTATGGTATTTCAGGGTACAAACTTGAAAGCTTTATTCAATCTATATGGAGCTTCTGGGGCAACCTAATCCTAATGTACTATCCCATCGATTTTACCTATCCTCAAATAACTAAGAAAATGAAGGTATCTTGATTTATAAAGCCTAGACACCAACTGGAATCAAACAAAGGGACAGTTAAATACCTGACTACATTTGATAAAAGTCCTATTAACAATGAAAGATGGAAACTTTCAATATGTCCCAAGGTTGTTGGGCTGGTAATTCACCTGCTTCTAACAAGGTTACAAATTCAGATACGATTGAGAAATGGTGAGAAAACAAGGTTATATTTTCAACAATGAAGTGATAATAAATAATTGTTTAGTTAGTAAGATAAGTAAGACTGTTTTGGTTTAGACTTAAAGATTGAAAGAGAAACATTCTGACGGTAAACATGATTTAGCGAGTTCCAAATTTTAACACAATTGAAGTGGATTTTGCATTTGGTTTTGGATCTATTATAATGTGGAATTACAAGGTTATTAACATTTCTGTGTAATGATAGTTCTTATTCCAGAATTTCCTAATTGGATAGTTTTTTATCATAGTTTCTGTAAAAAAAAATTAAGCATAGCTATAGGGCAATTTAGTAGTTCTATTGATCTTCCAGTTTCAGGATATTCATGATTAGTATGAGAATTGAATGAATGGTTATTCATGTTCTAAAAGATTCATTTTGCAGTATAAATATTGCATGTTTAATTGTTTTGTGTTCCATACCAGGCTTTGATTCCGTAGATTAAAAATGTCTGGAACAACATGAAATAAAGGGTTTTAAGGACAGCTCGAGGGAGAAATTTATTTACTTTATAAAGCGCAAAAAGGCTAAGTTGTGTGAGTGTGAGCGTATGAGGGTGTGAGGTGCGCCTTGCCGTCGGCCACCCCCCTTTCTGGGGGATGCGGCCTAGTGTCTGTATCTGTATAAAGAATGTGGTGGAGGTGATGGAAGCAGGGAAAGCCCCTGGTTTGGTTGGCGTTGCGACCGAGTGCCTGCAGAAGGGCGGAGTAACGATTGTCGAATAGTTGCTGAGGTTACTGAACTTGTGTTTTGTAGCAGGTGTGGTACCAATTGAGTGGCGCAGTGCCTGCATTGTTCCGCTATATAAGGGCAAAGGAGATAGAAATGAATGCTGCAACTCGAGAGGTATCAGTCTGTTATGTGTTGTTGGTAAGTTGTACGGGAGAGTGCTGATCAAAAGGATTAGAGACTGTACGGACTGCGTAATTGGAGAGGAAGAGTGTGGCTTCAGGAGTGGTAGAGGGTGTGACGATCTGTTGTTTGCAGTGAAACAAGTCTGTGAGAAGTACCTTGCAAAAGGAAAGGATGTGTTCTGGGCCTTCATGGATCTGAAGAAGGCATATGACAAGATTGACAGGGAAGCGCTGTGGAAAGCGTTGTGTCTGTATGGACTGGGTGGACATATGTTGAAAGCGGTGCAAATTTTCTATGTTGCCAGCCGAGCATGTGTCAGAGTGGGAAGCGAGGTGAGTGATTGGTCCACAGTGGAAGTGGGACTGAGACAAGGCTGCGCGATGTCTCCCGGGCTGTTCAACCTCTACATGGATGGAGTGGTCAGGGAGGTGAACGCGAGTGTGCTGGGTCGTGACTTGGAACTGTTGGAAGCGAATGGGCGGAGTTGGCAGTTGAGCCAGTTGCTATTTCCGGATGATACGGCCCTGGTTCCGAATTCAGAGGAGAAGCTATGTAGGCTAGTGTCTGAGAGGAGGACGCTTCGAGTAAACGTGGGTAAAAGTACAGTAATGAGATGCTCGAGAACTGTACGAGCAAGCAAAACTAGTGTCCCCCTAAATGGAGAGCTCTTGGAGGAACTTCAGTGTATTAACTATTTGGGCTACCATGAGGAAGATAACTGAACTAGTGGAAACTGAAGTGAAGGCGCGAGTGAAGGAGGGGTTTAAAGTGTTGGGTGCACTAAAGAGTGTAATGAGCTGTAGGAAGTTGGGGATGGAAGCAAAAAAAGGGCTGTATGAGGGCGTTGTTGTCCCAACTGTGCTCTATGGAGCTGAGACTTGGGGAGTGAGAGCAGAGGAGAGAAGTAGGCTGAATGTTTTCGAGATGAAAAGTTTGAGGAGCATGACTGGAGTCACGCTGAGAGACCGGATCACCAACGACGTGGTTCGGAACAGGGATGGTGAAGAAGTTGGAGGACAGATGGATGAAGGAAGATTGATTGGTAAAAAGGGTGGTGATGGCGGAGGCGAGTGATCGCAGGCCTAGAGGTAGACCGAAGTTTTGGGTGGATGGATGGTGTGAAGCAGGCGTTAGGAAGGAGAGACATGTACGTGGAAGTAGCGAGAAAGCGTGCAATGAACAGGCATGAGTGGAGAATGGTTGTGAATGGTTGGTTAATTTTGACGCTGCTCTGATGTTCTTTCCTGCCCTTGGCATTCTACAGTCGGGATGGTCGTGGGTAGGGGCGGCCCGGCTATTATGACGCGGCGGGGGTAAACCAGTGGAAACTGTCGGGCCCTGCTGCTGACAACGGATCCTCGGACCGCACTCGTGACCCAGAGTGTGTGTTGCGGGGTTACCGGTCGGACCCTTTGGCATAAAAGGGCCAAGTTGTGTGATTGTGAGCGCATGAGGGTGTGAGGTGCGCCTTGCCGACGGCCACCCCCCTTTCTAGGGGATGCGGCCTAGTATCTGTATAAAGAATGCATATAGATTATGACAATTTAGTTCATATGCTGACCATGTGATTTTTTAATGAGATACCTGTTCATCAAAATATACCCCAAGGAATCAAGTCTGTCTATCTAATGGTTTTTATCCTTTTCAATTTTTATAAGTGCTAAATTTAATTTACGTCTATATGAGAATAATATGTACCTATTTTCATTGTAAATAATTCAAATTCGGCTTGCAGTTAGCCATTCGTTAACATTATCGATTTTTTTTTGTTAATTCAAGCTGTGTATTTGTTTAGGGTGTTTGAAGGAATGCAAGTGAAAAAAGTACTATCATCAAAGCATGTTTAAGTACTTGTAAAAAGACGATGGGTTAAGTTTATCGTTTATAAAAATTAAGAAAAGCAGGGGCCCTAAAATAGAACCTTTAGGTACACAAAGACTAATATTGAGTATAGTGGATTGCATTTCATTTGCAGTTACATATTACTTCAGGTTGGACAGATCTGAAGAAAACCAATCACTAGCTATTCCTCGTATGCTATATGACCTTGATTTGGGCCTCACGATTTTTTTCAAATATTTTGGAATATAAGGGAGAGAATGAGCAGATACAGACACAAGGCCGCATCCCCCAGAAATGGGGGTGACCGACGGCAAAGCGCACCTCAAACCCTCATACGCTCACACTCACACAACTTAGCCCTTTTGTGCTAAAGGGTCCGGCCGGTACCCCCTCAACATACACTCTGGGTCACGAGTGCAGTCCGAGGATCCGTCGTCAGCAGCAGGGCCCGACAGTTTTCACTGTTTTACCCCCACCTCGTCATAATGGCCGGGCCCTCCCCACCCACGACTATCCCGAAAGACTGAGATGAGTCGATAATTTCTTGTATCAGTCTTATCACCACCTTTGTAAATGGGCGTCACTCTAGCAATTGTTAATGAGTTAGAAAATTTTCCTTGTACTGAGAACTTGTTGACAATCGAAGCTAGAATTGGAGATAATATGTTTATTAATTTCTTTATGCTACTGATGGAACAACTATTGAATTTCCAGATTTATTTTTCTGAGATAAGATAACTGAGGTGATTTCCAGATTTATTTATTTGAGATAATATAATTGAGGTGATGTCTTCAGAAGTAACTGGTGAAAAATAGGATGAATAAACAAAATTGTCATTCGATAGATATTTGAGATGGTCGTTTTAATTGGTACAAGTACTATCGGTAATATTCTTCCCGACCTTCACAAAGTAGTCATTGAGTATATTAGTTTTTTTTTCAGTTCTTCTTAATTGCAATGATTTTTTTTCAAGTATGGTTACAATTGTCTGTTATATGGTCTAACTATGTTATTGATCACCACCCACGTTCGTTTGAAATATTTTTTCTATTCAGGAAATTTATTTTTGGAGAAAGTTCATTTAGAAGATCAAACCAAAACTGTGACGTGATTTCTAAATTGGGGTTCAAGTAACTTTTTTTGCATTTTGCCTTGCAATAACAAAGAAAAAAACATGATCCTGTGTTTTTATTTCTGATTTAATAATAGCGGTAGTCCAGGGTCTCATTATGACTTTTGGAGAGACTTTTTTTTTTCAAAGGACAGCAATAATTATAACTACCAGCAACTATAGAAGTTGATTGCTTGATAGCAAGATCACAGTCATTTCCATTATGATTACAGTGAAATCACATTGATTCAACTCATCATAGAGGTTTCCTGTTGTTCCATCATCTATTAATAACTCTCGTT
Source organism: Gammarus roeselii (assembly GCA_016164225.1). NCBI lineage: Eukaryota > Metazoa > Arthropoda > Malacostraca > Amphipoda > Gammaridae > Gammarus > Gammarus roeselii. The sequence continues at coordinate 16,257 of SDVV010004534.1, forward strand.
ATCTCGATTCTCGCGATAAAAAGCTATTTCTCTGTAATGAGTGAGAGCCATATGGTTTGCATTGTGTTTCAGGGTTTATTCAATGAATCCTGAAGATAAAACATTACAGAGACGTTTTCACGTGAGAATCTTGCTAACATCCGTTGAACGTAGTTTTCGACCGATTTAGACCTTTATGTCTTAACCTTACTCGGAAAACTCAAAACTTTCAAGTTCCTCGACTGTCCTCGAATTTTTAAGAAAAATAAAATTTTCTTTGCTAGGCGGCGCGTGGCGTCTAGCGCCTATCGCTCTAAATATCTTCCAGGTACCGGGCGCGCTCGGTCATCTGCCAGCTGTAACCCCAACCCTTTCCTTCTTATATAAGCGTGAGCTGAGCTGCCCCATCATCCATGAGGTCTAGCGAAGTTGCTTCCTGTAAGGAGACGTTGGTGTGTAGTTAAGATAGCAGGAACGAGGAGGCCCCATCTGGCTCTTACTCACTACAGAGAAATAGCTTTTCAACGAGAAAATCGAAATAAACTTACATTCTCTTCCAATCGTAGGAGCCATCTGGTTTGCATAGAAAATACCATCATGTAGCGCAAGCTGGCCGATGCCAGAAGAGCACAGAAGGTGGATGGATCGGCTGCATCTTAAACTGGGTGTTCACAAAGAAGCGCTTGCCGTGTAAGGAAATAATAACCCGTTTGTATAAATGACTAATTATTGGCCAATACAAGTATTGTTTTGTGCCTACCACAGCCAATATACGAGCTCATAGCGGCCAAATAATATGCGGGCCTAGAGTATGAGCACCTAAATAGTAATTAAGTACATCAATATATACTGCCATCTAGGATGAGTGTTAATGCACAGCCAGGTAGTGGCAGGAGAATCCTGTGTATGTATGTATGTATAGACACACAGCCGTTTCCCCCTAGTTAGGAGGGTGGCTAAGTTAGGCAGACACAGAGGGGGGAAGCGCCCAATCTCCTCGCCACAAGACCGCCGTGTCCCTACCGAGACTCGAACTCGCGACATGAAGCACCAGAGCCCTGTGTGCCATAGCTAATATGGTAACTTTGCCGTACTGCGAGTCGGATAAAGTAATTATTTACTGAGGAATCCGACGTCCTTTTCCCGAAGCCGTAACGTTGAGTATTTCAGAACGATATGGTAAGATAATCCATACACATACCCTATAATGTGTACCAAAGTGTCTGGCATTAGCTAACGTAATGTCACAAACCATCGAAGTGGGAGGGACTATCCACCTGGTTCTCAGTGAGACGCAAGGTTGGTTGGGGTTCCTCACTGCAAATAGGTACTTGTGCCCGAACACGTGGGGCGACCTCCAGAACTCCTTTGATATGAGGGCTTGAAAAGGGACCCCGCTCGTCAAAGCGAGAGATGAGGCAGATTTTCTGGCGTCATGTGCTGTAGTGAAGGCAAGGGTGTGGCTTCATTGATAAACGAGCAGATGTAATGCCCCACCGATGATGTCTGGAGTGGTTTGCCTGCAGTAGGATGGATGAGGAACACGTCATTGTTCGACGAACATCGTGCTACGAAGGCTTGAGAACAGTCATATTGTCCAGGCCGTGTGCCTGGTCATCCGGCAGCAGGTAGGCGATAGAGATGAGCGGTGGCGTATGTGTGAGGGTCTGGTTTTGTACCGGAACTTGTCATTGCATGGAGGGTTCTTGAATAAATGTAGTCCCATGCGTGACATTGCTGCAATCTCAGAGACCTTGTTTCCAGCGGCGAGAAACGAAGTCTTCTGAAACAGCGCCAATACTGCCGTCGTTTGAGAATTGGAGCGAGGAGAGGCGAGCGTGACGAGAACCTGCTCCAGCTTCCACTGCGGCACGAAACTTCGTTGTGGTGGGTATGCATGAAACTGGGCTTTGCCAGGTCCCTGAAGATCGCTTCACGGGTCGTGACGCCAAACCCACGAAAGAGAGGCAAATTGAGCGCATTCCAGTAAGCCAAATCTGTACGATGAATGAGCTGCTTCTGCTTGTCGGCATAGTTCAAGGAAGTAAAGAGGGTGAACTGGTTGATGTACTGAACGTTTGTGGCGCGTCGCCACGCCTGGAAACGTGTCCAGAAGCCTTGGTATTGGCGTTGTGTGGGCTGTCTGTGCGTGTTGGCCAGGGTGTCTGCAAGCAGATACAGACACTAGGCCGCATCCGTCAGAAAGAAGTGTGGCTGACGGCAAGACGCACCTCACACCCTCATACGCTCACACTCACACAACTTAGCCCTTATGTGCTAAAGGGTCCGGCCGGTGCCCCCTCAACATACACTCTTGGTCATGAGTGCAGTCCGAGGATCCGTCGTTAGCAGCAGAGCCAGACAGTTTTCACTGGTTTACCCTCGCCGCATCATAATAGCCGCCCCACCCACGACCATCCCGACAGCGGGATGCCAAGGGCGGGAGAGCACACCAGAGCAGCGTCAAAATCAACCATTCTTCACTCACGTCTGTTCATTGCACGCTCTCTCGCCACCTCCACATTCATGTCTCTCCTTCCTAACGCCTGCTTCACACCATCTATCCACCCAAACTTCGGTCAACCTCTAGGCCTGCGACCACTCGCCTCCGCATTCATCACCCTTTTCACCAATCTCCCTTCAACTATCCTCTCCATGTGCCCAAACCATCTCATAACACGCGAATCTACTCTGTCCTCCAACTTCTTCACCATCCCTGTTCTGATTCGAACCATGTCGTTGGTAATCCAGTCTCTCAGCGTTAATCCAGCCATGCTCCTTGAACATTTCATCTCGAAAACATTCAACCTTCTTCTCTCCTCTGCTCTCACCCCCCAAGTCTCAGCTCCGTAGAGCACAGTTGGGACAACAACACCCTCATACAGCCCTCTCTTTGCTTCCATCCCCAACGTCCTACAGCTCATTACACTCGTCAGTGTACCCAACACTTCACACCCCTCCTTCACTCGCGCCTTCACTTCAGTTACCACTAGTTCAGTTGTCTCCACATGGGAGCCAAGAACTTCCTTTAAGAGCTCTCCATTTAGGGTGACACTAATTTTGCTCGCATCGTGAGTCCTCGAGACTCTCATTACTTAACTCTTACCCACGTTCACTCGAAGCTCCCTCTTCTCAAACACTCTACCAAACTCAGACACTAGCCTACATAGCTTCTCCTCCGAATCCGCAACCAGGGCCGTATTGCAAATGGCAACTGGCTCAACTGCCAACTCCACCCATTCGCTTCCAACAGTTCCAAGTCACGACCCAGCCCACTCGCGTTCACCTCCCTGACCACTCCATCCATATAGAGGTTGAACAGCCAGGAAGACATCACGCAGCCTTGTCTCAGTCTCACTTTCACTGTGAACCAATCACTCACCTCGCTCCCCACTCTGACACATGCTCGGCTGTCAGCTTAGAAACTCTGCACCGCTTTCAACAGATGTCCACTCACTTAATACAAACGCAACACCCTCCACAGCGCTTCCCTGTCAATCCTGTCGTATGCCTTCTCCAGATCCATGAAGGCCCAGAACACATCCTTTCCTTTGGCAAGGTACTTCTCACAGACCTGTCTCACTGCAAAATCTGATCGGCACACCCTCTACCACTCCTAAAGCCACACTGTTCCTCTCCAATTGCGCAGTCCGAACAGTCTCTAATCCTTTTGATCAGCACTCTCCTGTACAACTTACCAACCACACATAACAGACTGATACCTCTCGAGTTGCAGCATTCATTTTTATCTCCTTTGCCCTTATATAGCGGAACAATGCAGGCACTGCGCCACTCAAGCGGTACCACGCCTGCCACCAAACGCAAGTTCCGTAACCTCACCAACCATTCGACAATCGT